>JANZXR010362334.1:0-20353 GCA_027575705.1 Erythroxylum echinodendron
GGTGGTCCCCTAAGTTAAGTCAAGTGCACTTGTCTAAAGGCTTCTCCCGCCTGCCCGCTAGTGGCATGGAGCTCCTTCATGGACTCCCATAAGTTCACAACTACACAAAACCATAAAATGGAATTGCGATAGTACGTTCTGTTCACGGCTACACAGGAACCTTAAGAGAAATGTATAGTACATTCTGTTTTGGATCCACCAAAACATTCTAATGTGCTCATGATTTGTTTGACAAGATGAATGCATCCAAGTTCTAGAAATTTAAAAGCAAAAAATATATCTACATAAGAAAAAAAGATATGTGGCATGAAGGCTTAAACTCCTCATTAGATCACGTTATTCAAATCAAAGCAAATCACTTAATAAATTCAGTTTATTAGCATTGATCGTGTCATTTGAGCTTTTAAATTTATAAGCACTTAGATACTGCAAGTGCATAGGTCGCGATTGTAGTATGAGGGGTGTCGATCCTATAAGGAATGGGGAACTAATCTAATTCTATATTACCTAAGGCTAAGAAGATTGAATTAATAGAAATAAAGTTTCACAAGAAAAGTAAATCTGAGAAATTGATTAGCAAGAGTAGTAATTCAGAATTAACATAAAAGAAATGAAATTTGAGCAATGTAGAAGCACAATGAAATCAATCAAAAGAAATTAAATAAAGTTATGAGGAAGGGAATTTTACTTATCATTAAAGCTAACCTAGCCGATTATGTGTCAATAGAGTGTTAGTTCTAAACTGTCCTAAGGCTGATTACCCTTTCTCAAGTTATAACCATTAAACCTTAAATTATAAACCCTAATTAGATTATGGAATTTGCAATCTTTCAATTCATAAATTATCCAAAACCTAATTAGATCTGAAACACTCTAATAAATTATTGAAACATCACATGGGATCTCTTTTTACACAATTCCTAAGATGATTTATCACGATTTCTGTTAAATCGCCTAAATCTCCTTATTCTGATTTAATCATTTTTTATTTAGTTCACCCTCTCAGTTTATTATCAAATTATGCAAGAACGTAATTAAATCAAAACATTCATCTACAAAATATACAATTGAGTAGATTATCATTAAATCAAAACAACATCCCGAAGGAAAGTTAGAACCTTATCATCATTCTACTATCTGTCATCATACAATCCATCCCTACTTTATACATGAATAAAATTGAAACGAAACGGAAATAGACACATAGAATGGAGGATTTGGGAAGGTAGTAGCATCAGAAAACCTCCAGATCTGGGAAGCATGTCGAGACCACTTCTTCTTTCTCCTTCTTCCTCTTTAGGGTTTTCAATAGAGGTTGCATAAAAGCTCTCTTCTTTCAACTCTTCTTGTTCTTTAAATAGTCTCTTATGTTTTGAGTAACCCTAGGGCTTTTTCGGAGTCCAAAAAGTCCAAAAAATACCTAAAAAATGTGAAGTTCTAAAGTATCTGCATGTCTGCCTGACGTAGGCCATGATCGTGGCTCACATTTGAGCCTTCTGTCACGATTATGGCCTACAGAACATGATCGTAGGCCATTCCTTGGGCTTTTTTCACGATCGTGGCTTGATGAGCCATGATTGTGGGCTGTTGTTTTCGCCCACATGTCTTTTGAAACTCCTCTATTCTTCGATAATGACCCTGAAACACTAATAAGCACATTAAGGTACCGAAAAAATATAATATCTAAGCTCAAAAGCTTATATTAACCCTTAAAACACTTAAAACACAAATAATTAACAAACTAATACAATTCTAACCTAAACATACACTAAATGATTGAATTGATGGCTAAATACATGTCAAATTATGCCCTAAAATATGATGCAATTTATACTTATCACATCCCTATACTTAAACATTTGCTTGTCCTCAAGCAAACAAAGAAACAAACAACACAAAATTATAAGGCAAACAATGCAATAATGAGGAAATGGCTTCAAATTCAAGAAACAAATTGAACTATAAACACAATCATTCAAGTTGTTCCAAATCATTAACATGGAAAATCCACATTTAGGAGTTCTGGACTAAATATACATATTAATCAAAACTTAACTTTCAAGTTTATTCACCCCTTTCAATTGTACACACACATTAATAAATGAGCAATGACTTGAAATTCAATAATCAAATTTAACTATAAACACAATCATTCAAGTTGTTCCAAATCATTAACATGGAAAATCCACATTTAGAAGTTCTGAACTAAATATACATATTAATCAAAACTTAACTATCAAGTTTATTCACCCCTTTCAATTGTACAAACACATTAATAATTGTTTGGTCTTTTAAACTTTGTAACTAATCCTAAGTACATTTTCATGAAAAGTTAAGCTACTTACAAATTCTGTAAGTTTTTATTAGAAAACATTTTTAGTTACTTTTTATGGACATAGATCTAACTTTTTAATGTGTAGGCAAACATTGTGATGAATGTTGATTCGGTTACTTGACTAAGTGATGTTTTTGTTAAATTGCTTAGTTGAAACATCATTATAGCCTTTTGATATGAAGGCACACATTTGTGAAACATGTCAATTTGGTTACTTTGATATATCACGTTCTCAACTAGCTACTAGCTCTATGCATAACTTGAAGGCTACAGAATAGTTATTTATTTAAAATTTTCAAATAATTTTTTATTTAATGAATGCCTACCTTATTGCTTTAACTACTCATTTTCATGAAAAAACTAGCAAAGCTACTTAGTCAAAAGACCTAAAATTATAAATGAATGTGTTAACTTAAAAGGTGATAAACTAACACTGAGTCCTAATTAACTTGCATATTTTAGCCAAAGAACCTAAATCTCTAATTTCACGAGCAAATAACTCTTTATAATGTAATAAATTATGTTCAAGATTAAACCAATTTCATTCCATCTAAGCCACCGATACATTCACAATATACAACCTAAACACACTAACTTAACAATATGCAAAATTCACACTCAAAGCAAAACAAACAACCCTCCCCATACTTGAACTGTGAGATTCCCATATCGATTGGAGAGAGGAATGAAGTACATCTTATAAGGGTATCTATATCCCTCCCTCAAAGACATGTATTCTCGGGTATGGGAAGAGCAAAACTGTAAAGGCTTCGCTAGGCAATGGCCTAAAGTGGACAATATCTATGGGCGGGTAGTCTTGGCTGTTACAAATGGCATTAAAGTCAGTACCCAAATCGGTGTGTCAGTGAGGACATTAAGCCCTAAAGGGGGTGGATTGTGAGATTCCTATATCGATTGGAAAGGGGAACGAAGTATGCCTTATAAGGGTATAGATACCCCTCCCTTATAGACGCTCTTATTTGATGCAGGAAGAGCAAAACTGTAAGGGTTTGGCTAGGCCAAGGCTCAAAGTAGATAATACCTATAGGTGGTCTAGGTTGTTACATGAACAATACATTGTCCTTAATGTAAAAAGGGTACACAAACACACCAGGAGTAAATAAAACACAATATAAGAAAACATAAGAAAAAAACTAAAAAAATGAAAAGAGAAGGGTTAGAACACAAAACCATCATAGTGACTGAGGTGGTGATGTGTTGGAGGCTGAGATCAATTGTTCTTGAAACCAAGCTAGTTTTCCTATCATATAATTCATTCAAAGAGAGTAAGAGAATTAGTAGGGCAGTGCATTCCGAATCATTGATATTTGTTTACAGAAATCAAATAACTTTAATTACGTAACAATTTGAATCTACCTTAAACATACTAATTTATGGTCATTAGCTTGACCTTGTATCATTGGAAATTCAGACAGGATCAATTATAGCAACTTGTTTACATCCTTTTCATTTAACATCATTTTTATATCCTATAAGTAAGCTACAAATTGCAAAATGATCATAAGGATAAAATTGATAAAATTATGAAAACCAGTTAAGCTCAGTAATGTCTGTTCGCAAGGTTACACGTGCTAAGTTTTAATATTTATAACTTTGATAAATTTTGTAAGCGCACGGGTCGTTTGTGTAGTACCTAAGGTATCGATCCTATGAGGAAGCTTAATCTAGTCCTAAAATCTAAGGTCATACTAAACTACAATAATTCAAAAGAAATAAAATAATGCAGAAAATAAATCCATCAAGCAATTGATTTCAAGAATTGAGTTGAAGAAATTTAAATAGGACAATAATCCATACAAACCAATCCTAAAACTAAACTAGAAACTATCAAGTGAGAGAAAGGGGGATTCAATTCGAAATTAATGAAAACCTAATCAATTATGTAATTCTCGACTTAATAGGTCTAGACGGTCCTAGGGTAAATTATTCTCTCTCAACTTATAATTCTTAACCTTAATTGGTTATCCTTAATTTAAATTATAGAATCGCGACCTTTTGATTCGAGATTGACCCAAAACCTAAATTGTTACACGAATCTACTGGTTTGATCCAATTCTTTACCTATAAATTCACCTAACTCTCGTTAGCCCAAATTGATTATTTTCACTCAGCTCACCCTCTCAGTTTATTACCGAATTATTACTAGAAGAAATTGAATCACAATTAAATCAAAAGAAAGCACAACTAATTAATCTTTATTAATCTCAAGAATTGAAAACCCGAAGGTGAGTATAGATAATAATTAACACTCAACAACATTAATTTCAATAAATATCCCAATTTCATACATAAATAAATTCGAAATAAACAAAGAAACTACTGTCGAAACGGATCGTGGAGGTAGAGATAGTGGGAAACTACTTGTGCCGAAAAGTACGTCGCATCAAGCTTCACCTCAATCACTCAAAACTCTTTAGGGGTTTTCTGAAATATAGATGATGTGAATGCTCTCTACTAGGACTCTCCCAGGTCCCTTCATCTATCTTATAATGTTTTATTTATACTTTGGGCACTCTAGGTCAAAGTCGGGATCGAAATGGTCCAAAAAGTCTTGAGAAATTTAAGTTTTACTTCACCTTGATGCAGGCCACGATCGTGGCCTGACTTAGAGACTATCTGTCATGATCGTGCCCTAGGTGCATGATCGTGGCCTGGTTACTAATGGCTCGTCCTTCTCTGTCACTATCGTGGCCTATGGTTTTGGCTCAAAACTCCTCAAATCTTCTCCATTCTTCACAGTTTACCTTGAAACACTAGCAAACGCATCAGGATACCTTAAAAATATAACATTTAAGCTCAAAGACTTAATCTAACCCATAAAAACACTTAAACATACAAACTAACACAATCAACACACTAAACACACGCTCAACACTCAATTTCACACTAAATACATCACAAATTAAACCTAAAACATAATGCAATTGACAACTATCAACATCTCCACACTTAAATGTTTGCTTGTCCTTAAGCAAACAAAACAACACAAAATAATAAACACAAAACACGCAATGCAATAATGAGGTAATGGCTTTGATGTTCATGAAATGAATTTAATCTTGAACACAATCATTCACTTATGTCAAATCATTAATATGCAAAATATGCATCCAAGGCTTTTGAACTAAATATACAACTTAATCGAGACCTAATTATTAATTTATTTACCCTTTTCAATTGCACACACACATTAATAATTCTTGGGTCCTTCAGACTTTGTATCTATTCCTAAGTATATTTTCATGAAAAGTCAAGCTTATTGCAAGTTCAGTAGGTTTTGTTAAGGAAACATCAAATATTTTTATTTTATTTTTGAAGATAGAATTAGTCTTTTTATGCGGAGAATGAATGTAAGTCTTTTTTTATTACACAGCTTGGTTGAAAGATCATTATAGCTTTTTGACACAAAGGCACACATTTGTGATGCGTTTCGATCTAGTTACTTAGCTATCTCACGTTTTCAACTAGCTACTAACTCTATTCACAACCTTAAGGTCAGTGAAGTAGTGATTTACTAACAAAACACTCTTTATTGTTATTACTACCTTGTTGCTTAGGCTACTTATTTCCATGAAAAATACTATTTAAGCTACTTAAGTTAAAAGGCCTCAAATTTTGAATGAATGTGACAACCTATAGGGTGCTAATTTTACACTAAATCCTAAGTAAGTTGTTATTTATCCAAAGACTCATAATTCACTAATTTTGCGAGATAATGATTATTTAACCCAATAGAATATATTTAAAATTAAATAAATTTCACTCCATCTAAGCCATTGACACATTCATATAGTTCACAAAATGTAACCTAAACAAACTATCATACAATATTAATATGCAAAATTCACACTTAAGGTAAAATACACAGCCTTCTCCACATTTAAACAACACATTGTCCTTAATGTGGGGTACACAAGCACACCAGGGAAAAATAAAACACAATATACGAAAAACATAAGAATAAAACACTAATAAAAATGAAAGAAAAGGGTTAAAACATGAAACTGTTTATGGTGATAAAGGTGGTGATGGCAATAGTGTTGAGACCAAATTCGCTTGATATCGAGAGTGTTTCCCTATCTTTCAAGTGAGTTAAGAGAACAAAAGAATTAACAATCCAAACTGTTCAAAAACATTCAAAACTTATTTAAGAATTTAAAACAAACCTAACTACAAAATAATTTAAATATACTAGTAATCGTGCTAATTTATGATCATTAGCTTGACCTTCATCTTTTAAAACTTAGCCAGGATTAATTATGAGCGGCTTGTTTCCACCCTTTTCATTCAACATCAATTTTATAGCTTGCGAGTAAGCTAAAAATTGCAAAATGATTAGAAGGACAATATTGATAAAATTAAGAAAACCAATAAAGCTCGGTGATGTCCTTTTTTTGAGCAAACTATCAATAAAACAGGAAATACAAAACTCCCTGAATCTTCCATAGAATCTAGCAGTTTACCCGATAAGAGTGTGAGTTGTTATGTGGTTGGGTCTTCTTCATTCGCCCTCATCTCCTCTTCTTCTTTAGCTTTTTGAACAGATACTTCCATAGCTTCTTCAAACTGGGTGTCCGTTGTCATCTGTTCTTTGTCCTCATGTTCCTCAGAAGATTTGAAGACATCAATTTTCCTAAATGAGCTACCTAACCTTCAGATTCTTAAATACATTGTTCATGTTGAATGTCTCATCATCATTATCAATCCAAAGGGTAGGGTTCTTTGCATGGATATCTATCCTAGATTTTTTGATCTTCAAACATGGTGTACTAAGATCTGGTAGATAGTATGAGGGGTTTCCATGCTTTCCTTCATCCTTTTTCTTGAGTTTTTGGTCTTCTGTAAGGTTAGTATTAGCTAGATTTCTATATGGTTCTTCTAGCTCTACCCCATTCCTAAGTGTGATTGCGTAGCATGGCTCTGTTGAATTTACTTTTATGATGCGCAGACAGTTTTCCACACTTTGCTTACAAAATTCCCTAAAATGCTTGCCTATTCGAACCTTTAGATTGTGAATAGAAGATGCATTATCTTTTGTTACTTGTTCAAACTTCTTTTCCAACCTCTTTTGGTTCTCTTCTATATCAGTGAGCTCATCCATGATTTTGTCTAGCTTGGAATCCCATTAACTATATTCATCATATTGAAATTCAACTAGGTCTTGATGTCCTAAATGATTCCTTACATTATTGGACCAATATAATTCGGGATGGTTCTACCACCCTGAAGTGTACATATTCCAATGAGGATTAGTATTTCCCCAACCATAATGAGCTTCATTATAACTCTCAGAAGTTCCTTGCTCCCTATAATATCTATCTTCCATTATTATTGTTTCCATTTCTTCTTACAATTTAGCTCTTTAGATGTATCATTTCTCGTTCTAAGTTTCAATTCGAAATTAACGAAAACCTAATCAATTATGCAATTCTAGACTTAATGGGTCTAGATGGCCCTAGGGTGAATTACTCTCTCTCGAGCTATAATTCTTAACCCTAATTGATCATCCCTAAATTAAATTATGGAATCGTATTCTCTTGATTCGTGATTGACCAAAAACCTAAATTAGTTCTAAATTGTCTATTAACCTATTGGGAATCTATGCTCGATCTCTCATTACATGACTCTACCGATTCGATACAATTCTTTACCTATCAATTCACCTATCTCTCATTAGCCCAAATTGATTATTTTCACTTGACTTACCCTCTTAGTTTATTTTCGAATTATTACAATAAGAAATTGAATCAAAATTACATCAAAAGAAAGCACAACCAAATAATCTTTGTTAATCTCAGGAATTGAAAACACGAAGGTGAATATAGACAATAATTAACACGCAATAACAACAATTTCAATAAATATCCTAACTTCATAGATAAATAAATTTGAAATAAAGAAATAAACTACTGTCAAAACGGATCATGGAGACAGCGATAGTAGGAGACCATCTGTTCTGGGAAGTACATCACATCAAGCTTCGTCTCCTGGTCTCTTTTCCTTTGTCTCCTTCCTCAATCTCTCAAAAATCTCTAGGGGCTTTTTCTAGAATATGGCTGACGTGAAAGATCTCTATTTAGACTCTTCCAACTCCCTTCATCTATCTCATAATGTTTTATTTATACTCTCGGAACTCTAGGTCAAAGTTAGAATCAAAACAGTTCAAAAAATCTTGCAAAATTCGAGTTTTTGCTTCAGCCATGATCGTGGTTGGTGCCTTAATCTTTCGGTCATGATCGTGGCCTTGTGTGCACAATTATGGCCTGACTTGGAGACTTTCTGTCATGATCGTGCCCTAGGTGCACGATCGTGGCCTAGTTACTGCTAGCTCATCCTTCTCTGTCACGATTGTGGCCCTACTATGCACAATTGTGGCCCTACTATGCACAATTGTGGCCTATGTCTTTAGCCCAAAACTCCTCGAATTTTCTTCGTTCTTCACCGTTTACCATTAAACACCAACAAACACATCACAACATCTAAAAAATATAACATTTAAGCTCAAAGACTTAATATAACCCATAAAAACATTTAAACACTTAAACACGCAAACTAACATAATTAACACACTAAACACACACTCAACACTCAATTTCACATTAAATACATCAGAAATTAAACCCAAAAATATCATACAATTGGCAACTATCAATGTCCTTTTTTTAAGTGGACTGTCAACAAAACAGGGAATGATAAAACTCCTTGAATCTTCTATGGAATCCAATCGTTTATCGGTAAGAGGGTGAGTTGTTCTTTTCTTGGTTCTTCCTCATTTGCCATCATCTCCTCTTCTTGTTTAGCTTCTTAAATAGAGAATTCCATAACTTTTTCAAACTTAATATCTGTTTTCAACTGTTCTTTATCCTCTTGATCCTTCAAAGATTTGAGCACATCAAATTTTCTGAATGAGTCTCCCTCCTCTAGATTCTTTAATACATCATTCATGTTGAATGTCACTTAGTCATCACTAATCTGAATGATGAGGTTCTCTTCACAAACATCTACCTAAGTTTTTTTATGTTCAAGCATAATAGACTAAGATCTAGGGAATAATAAGGAGGGTTTTCATTATTTTCTTTATCCTTTTTCTTCATCTCTTGGTCTTCCACAAGATAGGGTTCAGCTTGATTTCCCACTAGTTTTTCTTGCTCTTCCCCATTTTTAAGTATTATAGGCTCATATTGCTCTCATTGATGTAATTCCATATTGCTCAAAGAGTCTTCCACACTTCTCGTACAAAGGATGTCTCACTTGAATCCTCAAGTTGTGAATAGAAGAGGTTTGATTTTTTTTTACTTGATCAAATTGCTCTTTGGGGTATCTTCCATGTCTATTAGCTTATCCATGATTTTGTCCAATTTGGAACCCATGAACTGGACTCAACTTGTTGAAATCTTAATAGTTCTTGACGTTCCATATTAGCACTTACATTGTTAGACTAATAAAAACCTGGGTGGTTCTGCCACCCCGAAGTGTACTTTTTTCATATAAGGATGATGACTTCCCTAACTAAATTAGGACTTACTAAAATCTACAAAAGTCCTTTGCTCTCTATAATTTATATCCTCCATGATCGTTTTTTATCTCTTCTTGATATATAATTTTTTGGATTCTTCATCGCTGCCTTGTGATGTCCAAATCAATGTGTTTTTAACCTTTTAACCAAACTTTTGATTTTTGTTATATTCTTATGATTGGGTACCACAATCATAAAAGGTAGCGAAATGCCTTAGACCACAAGAATTAAACTAATTCTACACCTCCCCGACAATGGTGCCAAAAACTTGATTGTGTCATTTGAGCTTTAAAATTTATAATCCCTCAAACATCACAAGTGCACAGGTTACGACTGTAGTGTAAAAGGTGTCAATCCCACGAAGAGGGGGGAACTAATCTAATTTTATGTTATCTAAGGCTAAGAAGATTGAATTAACAAAAATAGGTTTCTCAAGAAAAGTAAATATGAGAGATTGATTGGAAAGAGTCGTAATTCAGAAATTAACACAAAAGTGAGTAATGCAAAAACACATTGAAAATCAATCAAGGGAAATTAACCAAGTTATAAGGAACAGGATTTTACTTATCATTAATGCTAACCTAGTCAATTATGTGTCAATGGAGTGTCAGTTCTAGACTATCTGCTTATTACCCTATCTCTAATTATAAACATTAAAACCTAAATTATAAACATTAAAACCTAAATTATAAACCTAATCAGATTATGGAATTTGCAATCTCTCAATTCGTAAATTATCCAAAACCTAATTAGATCTGAAGCACTCTAATAAACTATTGGAACATCACACAGGATATCTCTCTCTGCACAATTACTAATATGATTTATCACGGTTTCTATTAAATTGCCTAACTCTTATTAATTTGATTTAATTATTTTTTATTCAGTTCACCCTTTCAGTTTATTACCAAATTATGCAAGAATGTAATTAAATCACAACATTCATAAAAAAACACAATCAACTCGATTATCATTAAATTAAAATAAAATCCTAAAGGAAAGTTAGAACATCATCATGATTTTACTATCTATCATCGTACAATCCATCCCAACTTTACACATGGATAAAATTGAAATGAAAATGAAATAGACACTTAGAATGGATGATCTAGGAAGGCAGTAGTGTTGAAAAACCTCCTAATCTGGGAAGCATGCCGAGATTGCTCCTTCTTCCTCCTTCTTCCTCTTCCTCTTTCTCTCTTTAGGGTTTTCAACAATGGTTGCACAAAGGCTCTCTTTTTTCTCCTCTTCTTGTTCTTTAAATAATCTCTTATGTTTTGGGTAATTATAAGGCTTTTTTGAGGTCTGAAAGGTCCAAGAAATCCCTTAAAATGTGAAGTTTATGAGTGTCTAGCGTTTGCTTGATGCAAGCCATAATCGTGGCTCACATATGATCCTTTTATCACGATCATGGCATGCAAGCCATGATTGTGGGACAATCCTGGGGCTGCTCTCATGATCGTGGCCTGAGTTGTTATTTCAGTCTGAATCTCTTCTAAAACTCCTCTATTCTTCGATATTGACCTTAAAATACTAGCAAACGCATTAAGATACCTTAAAAATATAATATTTAAGCTCAAAAGCTTGTACTAACCCTTAGAACACCTAAAACAAAAATAATTAACAAATTAACACAATTCTAACCTAAACACATGCTAAATGATTGAATTGGTGGCTAAATACATATGAAACTATGTGATAGAGTATTTGCAGTTTGTAAGTTTTAATTATTAACCTTTGATAATCTGCAAGTATATGGTTTGTTAGCGTAGTACCAAAGGTGTCGATCCCATGAGGAGGGATAATCCAATCCTAAAATTGTGGGTCATTCCTTGCACTTCTGTCACGAGCGTGGCATACATGCTGACACAATTATCATACAATATGCAAAATTTACACTCAAAGAAAAATGCATAACCCTCCTCACATTGAACGAAATAGTCCTCAATATAAGAAGGAGACAAACAAAACACATGGAAAGAAGAAACATAAAATCAAATAAAACAAAAATAAAAATAAAGACTAAATTTAAAAAAAAGATAGAAACAAAGCCTCATGGTGATGGAGGCGGGGATGATGTCGAAGGTGGTAATAGACATCTTGAGCCTCGAAGTATCAATGAATATGATGTATATCTTAGCTTTGGCGTCATTGTGCTTGGGCTATCTCCTTCATCCTTCTAGAGTTCTACATAAGTGTATCTGTAATTACCATGGTGTTCGTGGAGATCATATCGAACACTTTCTTCCAGCCCAGTTCATCTGTGTCTTCTTCCTCTTTAAACTCCTCACTAGTCGAGTCCTCTTCCACCTGCTGAGATAGCGCTGTACTCAAACTCGCCTAACTAGCCCTAATCTTCACATGCGTCTTTTAACTGATATCTCGAAGTTCCATGTTATGGGACTTAAGGATTTCAGCACGCCACAAATAATGGTGATTTAGAAAATCGAGGAGGTAATTAGTTAAACCACTACAGTCCAGGCCATAATACTCAGTAATGGAGGAAATCAAGTATTCCATACCCAAATTTTTACTCCTCTTACATAGAGTTGCAATAGTAGTGTTCAGCAAATGTGTGGAGGTGCACACTAGGATGCTGTGATCTATGCACCACAATAGGAAAAGTTACTTTGTTGAGCACTTGTTAGTCTATGATTTGTCAAAAACTATTTTACACAAGAATTTATCCAATAATAAGTGCTTATGGGTCTTATGATGTTGTTGTGGGCATTTTTAGCATCGAATCGCTTTAACTTACTGAGATCATTCTAATATCGAGAAGCATGAAAATCGTCGTACTGGTAAATAATGGAGGACTTAGGGAATCACAAATATCGCACATGATTTTAATGTTTAGCTTATAATTTCGTCCTCGTAACCTAACCATATTTCTTTAAGGTTGCTAGGTTTGTAATAAAGGGAGGTGAAGAATTCGAGAGTGAGCTCCTAATAGACAGGATATTGGAAGTGTATAAACTTCACCCACTTAATTCTTTATGATAGTTTCTCTTCCCTATCTCATAGTTTTAGCCTATCCAGTGTATCAATATCAAAATATTTCGGGACTACTATTTGTTTAACATTAAAGGATTAGAAACAAATATCTTCCTTCTGTGTGTAGATCAGGAATGGTGCTCCAAAATCTATCGCCCTATTCCTTCACCTTGTCCCGAGACATGGTTTCATCCCGATGATTGATCATGTTTTGCTGACTGCTTAATGCACGACATAATGGCTTACAAGTAAGTGAAAGTTGGAAATTTGAAATTTAGTTAGAGAGAAATGAGAGCGTTTGGAGGTTCTAAACTTAGATAGATAAAGTTAAAATGAAAGTGAGTGAAAAAGTGAAGTAAAAACGAATATATAGGTGAATGAAGGGTAAAATGGTAAAGATTTAAACTACAAATAGTTTGGCACAAGTTTACCTTCTCACAGGCCATGATTGTGGCCTGTAATATTCCACTAATTTCTGATTCTTTCATCTCTTGTCTTTCTCTACATTCCAGATATCACTTCCTAACTCTTTTATATCTCTTTCACCTCTCTTTTTGCTTACTTCCTCGATCATATAACTCATGTCGAAGTCCTATGCCTTCCTGACCTTATTTAGAAATGAAATAACCTAACTACAGAACTCAAGCTATGTAAAATCAAAGAAATAACATGGAATTAACAATCCATGGCCTCCCATGTAGTGCTTCTTTTTACGTCGGTAGCTCGACACTCTTCTTATACTTAAGGAGGTTCAAATAAATCGTACAATGGTAGCGTAGTCATCGATCTTACCATTTGCACATAACCTACCATGCCCTGGGTTCCAGCTTTCTTTTCTTTCATCTTCCTCGGCTCTCTCCTCCGTGGTTCTAAATGCATTCCTAAGATCCTTAATATCTTCTCATTATCCTTGAGGTTCAGTTTCTTTAATGTTTGCTGGGAGTAAGGGAGAATTGTTGTCATTCTTTGACACAGTGAAGGTTAATTGATACTTTCCAATCCTCAGTGTTAGTTCATCCCCATCAATGTCAATTATTGAGTGGGTAGTAGCCAAGAATGGTCATCCAAGAACTATAGAGATTTCCATATCTTCTCTAATATCCAATATAAAAAAGTCTATGGGGAAGATAAAAATATCAATCTGTACTTGCATATCCTTAATAATCCCCTTCGATCGATGAACTAGTTTGTGCTCTATCTTCACTAACATCTTTGTGGGTTCTAACTCTTCTCACCCTAATTTTTGACTAAAGGATTAGTATGAATTGCATCGTATTTTAGGGCTTAGTTTGATATGTATTTAATTTCTAATTCAATCGTTTAGTATGTGTTTAGGTTAAAATTGTGTTAGTTTGTTAATTATTTATGTTTTAAGCATTTTATGGGTTAGTACAAGTCTTTGACCTTAATTATTATGTTTTAAGGTACCTTGATGTGTTTGTTAGTGTTTCAGGGTCAACATCGAAGAATAGAGAAGTTTTAGAGACACTGGGGCTAAAACAATGGCCCACAATTGTGGAACAATAGGCCATGATTATGATAGAAACATTAGATTTAGCCCACGATCGTGACCCATATGCCACGATCGTGAAAAAAGCCCAGGACATGACATACGATCATGACCTACTAGCCACGATCATGACAAAAGGCTCAGATGTGGCCCAAAATCGTGGCCTGCATTGGGTAGATGCGTAGACATTAAAAAAGTCAAGTTTTGAGGGATTTTTCAGATCTTTTGAACCCTAAAAAACCCTAGGGCTACTCAAAACATAAAAGGTATTTAAAGAATAGGACAAAGAAGAAGATGGAGCTTTTATATTAGCTACTTTCAGAGAAACCCTAGAGAGAATTATCGAGAGATAGAGAAAGAGAACAACGAAGAGAGAAGAGGAGAAGAAGTTGACTCAATGTACTTCCCGAATCAGGAGTATCCTGACATTGCTACCTCCTGTCATCCATTCAATTTCGCATTTCCTACTATTTTCAGTTTTATTATTGTATGGAATTGGAATAATAGTTGATGATAGGATTTTTGGATGTTGATGTTGCTTCTAAACTCATCTTTAGGGTTTATTGAAATCTAAATCCTTATGTGTTATTTGGATTTGTTGTGATTTAATTCTGGACGTGGATAATTAGATAATAAACTGAGAGGGTGAATCAAGTGAAAAATAATCAAATTGGGCTAACGAGAGTTAGGTAATATATTAAAATAAGAATTAAATCAAATCGGTAAATTGTGCAAAGAGAGATCTTGCATAAGTTTTTGATAGTTTATTAGAAAACTTCAGATCTAATTAAGGTTTTGGATAGGATGTTAATTGAGAAATTGCAACTCCCATGATTTGTTGGATCCTATGCAAATCAGCTTTCGTTATTACAATCCACAACTTATGGAGAGAAAGAAATAGATGAATTTACAAGGAGGAGGAAATAAGCAAACAACATCTGGCAACGGACATCATCAATGAAATTATAGCACTTACTATTGCTAAATCAGTACATAATGGTCTATTAATAGGAATGAAGCAGAGGTGGAACTTGTAACTTCTTTTCTTGTAGTAGTAAGTTATATAAATAGGTAATTAGCTCCTTTTGGGTGACTTCATTGTAATGTTGTAATAGTTTATTAAAGTTAATACAAATTTTTTACAATTTTCAAAAAAAAGGTACTTACTCCCTAATTCATAATTAGTAAAGCTTTTACTTGTGTTTTGATATTTTTAAGAATGGGATGGAAAGGAAATAAGTGTTAGGAAATTGGTAAAGTGCATGAAAGAGGCAATGTAAAAAGAGAGTTTCATATCAATTTAAATTGAAAATAAAAAAAATAAAGTGTTGAAAATTAGTTGACATAGATTTATGGCTTCAAATAAATGAAGAAAAGGAGTGACTCCATGAATATGAGGAGTTAGTGAAGTGAGGAATTGATGTTTCTATTTATATATTTATTATTGCCCTACTAATTATGAATATTTTATTTTTCCTATTTCCTTTTCCTTGATTTAACCTATTAACCCTTTAGCCCATTACATCTAATTAAAGTCCTTTTCATTTTTTTGTATATTTTTATTTTTGTAGTGGCTATTAGATGATTTTTCAAGCCTATGGTATGTACATTAACATAATAAGAAGTTAAGGGTACCTCTCAAAAATTTTAAACACTTGTATGAATGAGTGATACCTTGTGAGAACATGACAATTCAAAGTATTTTAGCTTAATGGATGAAGTAGAATAGTATTTGCATTGTCTAGTTTGTATTATGATCTATTTAAGAAGTAATAGGAGTTTAAGTTTTATAATTTGATTGAGATTTAGATCTTGTATATCTAATATTATTGATTATAAAGTTGACTAATATATATGTGTTTAGGTCAATATTTATTAGCATTATTTAAGTAAACCCCCAAGAGACTATAATTCCTTCAATGAAGATACATAGGGATTTAAAGACTTATAGCATATGCTAAATGTTATCTTACATCTATGAAAATGAAATTATTCTTATTCTATTTAAGTTTAGGTTAGTAGTTACAATTTATATATCATTAATTACCTAAGGACAAATAATAAGTATGAGGGAATTTGATAGGTCTATATATTACATGTTATTGAGGGAATTTGATAGGTCTATATATTACATGTTATTTGAGATTAAATTACCTGGTGTTTCACTTATTATAGCATGTTTGATTTAGATTTAAGATATTTTTATGCTTAGTTTATTTTCTTATAGGTGATGATTTTGAAAAGGAAAAACAATTTTGAGTGAAACTTCTTCCACCATAATCCAATTGATGAGATTAAAGTTATTTTGAAGATGAAAAGATAGTAATCAACTTTATAGAAGACATGAGAAGTCAATTCTATCTCAAAGATGTAAAAAGGTGAAGAAGTTGGTAGAACAAAACATAACGGGTGTCAAATGTACCAAAATGATAGGTAATTGTCTTTCACAAAGGTCTGAGGAGCTGAGAACTAGAATAAGACCAACATTGGCGTTGATCACGGGACAAAAATAGTTACTATTTTAAAAATAAAGTTACAAAATAAAAATGACACTGGATACAACTTAGTGTTAGGTAAAAATTATAAAACAACTTATGACGAAAAATTCTAAAATAAAAGTGATCGTTGGATGTTAGTCCGATGCCAGTTTTCATGCATAATTTACAAGGAAATACTATTTCTCAAGTTTAAGTAATCTATAAGTCTAATTTTGTAACACTAACTATAAATACTTATAGTATAATTAACTTAAAGGACTTCTAATAGACTTTTGAGAAGACTCTTGTTTAGTTTTTAGAATATTTCATTCTTTCTTAGCATTAGGGGAAGATTTGAAGCAAGATTGGAGAAGTTAATGACAACTTCTATCAATTGTTTCTTCTACTCTTTTCTTTATATTGAGTTTTATTTGTTAATAATTAATTTTTATTATGTTTAATGGCTAGAAACCTTAACTAGGGTTATAAATGTAGCTTCTATAAATTTTTCAATTATTAATATATTTTTTATTATTAATTGGTTGAATTTATTATCTTATTCTTAATTGTTGTGTTTATTCATAATCACCATATATTTAATCATAAGAATTATATGAAGGACTGACATGTAAAGTATTATATGTGCACTAGATATTAAAAACTTTGGTGATAATATGGATTAACTATACTTGAAGAATTTTATTAGATTAAATCATGCATCTAGAAGTGGCAATTGATATATTTGTACACTTTGATGGAGGGAATACGTACTTTAAATTTATTATTTCATTATATATAATAAAGTGTGTTCGATAATTGAAATTTTGGGGTAAAAGAAAAAAACCTCCATGTACTTAGGGAAATTTTAGAAGAACTCTTATATTTTAGAATTATCAAAGAAAAATTCCTTATAATTTAAATTTTCTAAAAAAAGAAAAACTTTAGAGTTGACTTTTACAAAAAAAAACTAACAAAACTTCTAATAAGTCAAAAGTGTTCCACGTTAACTAATAAAATTAAGGTGATATAGATCTAATCTTTAATCTGACCCTATCCTTTTGCCTAACTCGAACCTAGCCTATAAATAACCTAATCCTCCTAATCCACCTAACTACCAATACCTTATAAAAAGCTAATTTTCCCCCAATTGAGAAAGTCTTCACTATCAGTGGGCTGTTATTTCTCAGGCATTCCTTTCTTCATCTCCTTTCTTTGTCTACATCTCTTTCTCCTATCTTCATCTGCTGTTACTTCTCAACTCCACTGCACTCTTTATTTTGTCGAGGCTATAGCTTGTTAAGTGTTTTTTTCTCTTTTTTAATCTCCAACTACATTTGATGATAGTAAATATTTTATGACTTTGGTTCTTTTTTTCCTTTTAATCCCCTTTTTTTCTTCTTAGACTTGAGTATCTTGGATGGATTTTAAAAGAATGTTAAATATTACATTGAATTGTGGAATACTTTATTTCATTACTTAGATCGTGCTCTGTTATTAACATCCTTAGTAAGCAAATTGTTAATGATTTGGCTTTATGATATACAAAAATTGGTTAATTATTTGATCTCTTCTCTATAATAGAGTCAAGTACTCATTTATTCTCAATAATTTCTTTCTATGGTGCAACTCTTATGAACATTAATTCCCATTATTTGTTTCCATACTTTTACTTCCAAGTCCTTGTGTATGATACATTTGTTGCTTAATATTGATGCTTATGTGAAAATTTTGTGAGACTTTAAAAATAAAATGATTCATGGTTCTTAAAGTGATGTACATTGTCCATTTTAAGAATCAAACTAAAGACCTCTTGCATCCAAAGCAACAATCATACCATTAGCTGAAATATTGATTATTGGATATAAAAGAAACCTAATCCATATGCTCTCAAATTAGTTAATGATATTTCTACTTTTAATTGATTTTTTTAGAGATTAAGCTATTTAGAGAATAGGATGCCAATAACGTGAAATATGATTACGTGGTTAAGCTAATAAAGCTTCTTTTGATGCCATCTTTAGCAGGGAGAGCAATGTTGTATTCATTTATATCAACCGCTGAGGAGTATGAAGTAGTTTCCATTAAAAGTGATGGGGGCCAATGACTTCCAACAATAGAGTTATCTAATGTTTCTTCTTAGTTGGTATTTTTCTTAACTAATTGTTTTACTCTGCTTCACTTTAGTGGAGTGTGTTTTGTTGATTATAAATAGAACACGCATAAAATTGTGAGTTGTAATTATGCTTATATTGTCCCTTGACTTGCCTTACATTGTCCTCTAAATTTTCAATTACACTTATATATTTTTTATTATTTGAATCTTTTTTATTGATAGGGAATATAATACTACTACTTTTTTTTAATGTTGACATTTGCAAGTGAGGGTGTGAAGTTGAATCTTATGAAAATGAATGTTGAGAAAGTTATGAAAGGTATAGATGTTATGTTTCTTATAATATAGATCAATGTGCTGCCTTTCCATTTTTATAGCTCTTCTGGTTTTTTAATTCAATTTTTCATCTTACTTATTCTCAATTATATTAATTATCAATCATATATTATTTACGTCACTACTTCCTAATAAATGAGGTCAATAACAACATAATGTAACAAAACAACATCCATTATGAACCAATATTCATATCATATGATAGGATCAAAATTTATCTATATACTGATATGCTTCTATTTATTTTTCACACTACATTTTTTCTCAATGGCATCTAGTAAGTATCTTTATGCCTTGCAATAGTGAGTTACAGATAAGTTGTTAATCTTAGAACTTTTTTTAAGTTATCAAAGTCAATAAACATTACATTGATGTTATATCTTGCATATTAGGATTGAAGAACATGTTTTAAGTTTGAAATTATATTTATTTAAGATTGTTTGGAACTTTAATTAAATACTTCACAACTTATTTTTTTCTATTTATTTATCTTTCTTATTTGATGTACCTTATAATTGAGTTTCAATTTTGGCATGGTGGAACCTTTAAATTTACCACTACCATACACTATAAAGGAGGAGAAATGTATATTTTAGAGTAGATATGAATTATTTGATGAAGTTATGGTTCATATACATTAACAAACTACTTAGGTTATTGAGCATTTAGAGATTTTAGTTCTAAATTCCTTAATGAGTTGTTTGGTTCAAGGAATAGAATAGTTATTCTTAGGAATAGAAAAGATGAGAAATATAATAGAATAGGTATTACTTAATTTGGTTCAAGGAATGGAATAGATAAAGAATTTCTATGCCAATGTTTGGTTTGAAAATATAAACTTGGAATGACAAAGGAATAATTATATTATTATTATTTTAGTACTACTTATTAATATTAATTTTATTAATTATATTTAGTATTATTAATCATTAAATTCCTTGTTCTTCTTCTTCTTCTTCTTCTTCTTCTTCTTCTTGTTTATTATTATTATTATTATTATTATTATTATTATTATTATTATTATTATTATTATTATTATTATTATTATTAT
>JANZXR010362361.1:0-20347 GCA_027575705.1 Erythroxylum echinodendron
TGGGTTTTTAAGATTCAGGAGTATTTCAATTTTTTTGACACCCCACCTGATCAACGGTTAAACCTTGTGGGTATGTTTATAGATGGTGAAGCGGCTGACTGGTTCCGTTATGAGAAGGAAAACTACTTATTGACTTCATGGCCATCGTTCCTAGATGATGTGAAGACCAGATTTGATCCGGAATACTATAGAGATTATTTTGCTGTCCTGACAAAATTAACGCAACGCACTGCTGTCTTGGCATATCAATCCGAGTTTGAACGTACCCTGCATAAGGTGAAACATGTTCCCGAGTCACAGTTAATTTCTGTTTTTTCTGCCGGCTTGAAACCTCCACTTAACAGAGAATTGGAGATGCGCAAACCCCATTCGTTGAATGATGCATTCACGTTAGCTCGGGAATTAGAAGCAACGTTGTCTGAAACGTTATCTGCGCTAGCGTCTTATCCTCGGCGTCTTTGGCAGATGGGAACTCGTCCACAACAGTCCCAGTCGGTGAACACTACGACCATACCACCTGGCCTCCCCAGTTCCGCCCAGACGCCCACGGCCAAGACAGGTAGTACTTCCATGACCCCGTCTACTTCGATTCCTATCCGGAAATTTAATATGGCTGAGAAACAAGAACGAGATGCCAAAGGGTTGTGTTACAACTGTGACAAGAAATGGTTTCGTGGCCACAAATGTGAACCTTGCTTGTTACTCTTTGTTAATGATGATGAGGGTGATGGATTCCAAGAGTCTGTCGATGAACCGCATGATGATACAGTTGTTACAGCCGATATTTCTAGCCTTAACAGCATGTCGGGGACATCTAGCCCTCGCTCTCTTCGCATGATGGGTATGATTCATGATACTGAGGTGTTGGTTCTAATCGACGGTGGTTCTACTCATAACTTTATTCACCCAGTGCTTGTGAAGCGCCTTCAGTTGCCAGTTATTTCCATAACTTCATTTAGGGTATATGTGGGCAACGGTGAAGCTCTTCTCTGTGATCATAAGTGCGCAGCTATTCCTCTACACCTACAAGATACAGTTTTATTGTTGATCTCTTTGTCCTTCCAATTCACGGTCCGGAAGTCGTATTGGGTGTGCAATGGCTGCAACGCCTAGGGAAGGTCACGCATGATTACGCCTCCCTTACAATGGAATTTCTTGTTGATGGTACTCCGGTGTGCCTGCATGGGGATGTTACTATACCTCGGCCAGTTTCTATGGCCAGTTTGGAAGCTTTAAAGGCAGCAAATGCACTTTTAGAGTCGTATGAGGTAGTTTTCTTCAACGTTGAAGCAAGTTTGCCAGATGCAACGCCTACTGGGTTTCCCACAAACTTACCGGCGCTGGTCCGAGAGGTTCTCCAGCATTACTCTACGGTTTTTGAGGCCCCAATGTCACTTCCCCCACGCCATTTCTTTGACCACCGCATTCATCTACTACCGGGGGTTAAACCAGTCCATGTGAAACCGTACCGGTATCCACATTTCAAGAAGAGTGAGTTGGAGCGGCAAGTGCGTGACATGCTTCATCAAGGCATCATCCAACCGAGCCGAAGCCCTTTCTCATCTCCTGTCTTTTTGGTTAAGAAAAAGGATGGCAGTTTTTGCTTCTACGTCGATTATCGTGCTCTCAACGCCGTGACAGTACCTGATCATTTTCCTATCCCTACCGCCGATGAATTATTTGATGAACTTGGCACTGCTAGGGTGTTTACTAAGTTGGACTTGCGTTCAGGTTACCATCAAATTCTGATGCACAGTGCTGACATATTTAAAACAGCTTTCAGAACTCACGAGGGTCATTTCGAATTTCTTGTCATGCCGTTTGGTCTCACTAATGCTCCTTCCACCTTTCAAGCTTGCATGAATAAGTTGTTTCAACCTTTTCTTCGCAAATTTATCATAGTTTTTTTTATGATATCTTAATCTTCAGTGAGACGTTGGATTTGCATGTTCGCCATTTATCACAAGCTTTGGCACTACTACAAGAAAACTCTTTCTATGTCAAGTTGTCCAAATGTAGTTTTTGCAGGGACTCCATTGAATATTTGGGCCACATTGTCAATGGTGGGGTTCTCCAGGCTGATCCTGCAAAAATTGAGTCGATGAAGGCGTGGCCGACCCCTACGAATGTTAAGCAACTACGGGGGTTTTTAGGGTTGACGGGGTACTACCGCCGGTTTATGAAGAATTACGCCTTCATCGCCGCTCCCCTCACTGATTTGCTTCGACATGAGGCATTCAAATGGTCGGTCGATGCAGATACGGCTTTTCAGCGCCTCAAAGATGCAATGTGTGCCGCCCCCGTTTTACAACTCCCTGATTTTTCAAAGGTGTTTGTGATTGAGACGGATGCATCAAGTGTAGGTATTGGCGCTGTACTGATGCAGGACATGCATCCAATTGCCTTTTTCAGTAAGAAGTTGGGTCCAAGGCGTCGTACGACATCGGCGTATCATAGGGAGTTGTATGCATTGGTGGAAGCTGTGCAAAAGTGGCGTCAGTATCTTTTGGGTAGGGAGTTCGTGATCCGTACTGACCAGAGGAGTCTCACTGATTTGTTTCATCAGGTCATACAGACCCCGGATCAACAGTTCTACATCCGAAAATTGCTAGGGTTCCAATTTCAGATTGAATATAAACCTGGTCCTTCCAACAGGGTAGCGGATGCTTTATCCAGGCGTGATGAGACGCAGTTCGATGCACATATGTTGGCTATTTTTATCAACCCCCGCCAGCGTTCTTGGAGACCTTACGGCAAGAGAATAGCACATTACCGGACTTACTCACCCTACACCATGCCGCTGCGGAAGGACAGTTGATGTCTCCTTTTTCTGTTCACAATGGCTTTGCTTATTACAACCATCGGTTTTATCTCAGTGCTCAATCATCATTGAAGCATGCATTATTAGCGGAGTGTCATTCTTGTGGTTGATCGTTTATCGAAATATACGCATTTTGGACCTTTACCACCGGCGTTTGATGCTCATAGAGTAGCTGCCCTCTTTGTGGACATGATTGTAAAACTTCATGGTTTCCCCTCAGTGATTATATCTGACCGTGACCCACTCTTTATCAGTAACTTCTGGTCGGAACTCATGAAGCTCAGTGGCACTAAACTTCATAGGAGCACTGCCTACCATCCCCAATCTGATGGGCAGACGGAAGTGATGAACAAGTGTTTAGAGCAATATTTGCACGCATATACGCATGACACTCCTCACAAGTGGGTTACATTTTTACCTTGGGCTGAATACGCTTTGAATACTTCGTACCACGAAGGCATCAAGATGACCCCATATCAAGCTCTCTATGGACGTCCCCCACCAACTTTGGTTCCCTATGTAGTCGGCAGTAGCAAAGTCCAGTCAGTGGACTCTATTTTGTGTGAACGTGATGCCTTATTGAAGAAGTTACATGTGCACCTGCAGGCTGCTCAGGCTCGGATGGTTGCTTCTGCTAACAGAAAACGGCGCGACCTCGCTTTTAATGTGGGTGATTGGGTGCTTTTGAAACTGCAACCATATAGGCAACACTCCATTGCACGCCCGAAGTCCTACAAACTATCTAAGAGATTTTACGGTCCTTTTGAGGTGTTGGAGAAGGTGGGCACTGTTTCTTATCGTTTGAAATTACCTGAGGGTGCCAAAATACACCCCGTGTTTTATGTATCCTTGTTAAGGCCTTTCATTGGTGATGGTGCTCTGGATTCTTCAAATCAACTGCCGGACGATTTTATTGCTAATCGTCCACGTTCTGTTCCGGTTTCAGCTATTCGAAGTCGCCAAATTTTGCGTCAGGGGAAACTTGAGGAACAATGGTTAGTTGTGTGGTTTGATGGTGATCTCGCTGATGCAACTTTGGGAGCCGTTGTCTATGCTACGCGAACACTTTCCACGTCTTCACCTTGAGGACAAGGTGCTTGTTAATGGGGGGCAGTTGATACATCAGTGGAGGAGCCTCAGTCAACTATTAGAAGGAGCAACAGAGTTCGTCGAGTACCGCAATATTTGGAGGAATTTATTTGTGATACTTAGTGAAAGGGAATATCTTATTTTAAATTGTTGATTAGTTAACGCCGTTTATTATTTATTTATTTATTTATTTGTCTTTACGTAAGTCAGCAAACTATATATAAAGGGTGTTTATCGTTTTCGTAGAGGATAAGAAGATCAATAAGAATTATCTCCTTTAGCGTCTATAACTCTCTAAACTTCTCTAAACCTAAATCTCCCTCTGTCGGCTCTCTTTCTTTGCCGGCATTCTTTTCTTCCGCTGGAGTTTGCAACAACTCGAATAGTTGCTAGGATACCACTACGGTATCAGTCTTCATTTAAGGAGGAAAAAGGTGTAGTGGGACAGAGACGGAGAATTCTTATTCAAGGAACTGAAAATGAAAGTTTCAGAAGGACGTTAGATATAACTACACGAGAAAGAAGAGTCAAACCTATAACTTACTTCGTTTACTCAAAACCAACTTTGTTACTGTAAGTAAAGGAATTAAATTTAACTCCGGAGCATAAATAGAAGCTACCGTTATTGTTCTCACCACACACATGCGACCTTTGAACAACGGCAAAATTGTTAAAACTGTAGACGGACGTAAAACCAGTGGTGAAAGCATTATGAAGCCAACGACAAACATAATCAACGCCGACACCTTCAGACCAACTTTGTCCACTATGATTGCCGTTAGGACAAGTCTCGGAAGCCCTGCGATTTGTTTTTATGAGGTAAAATAACTCGCATTATGTAAAATTTTGCGTTAGTGAAGAACAAATTTTAGTTTCTAAAATCAAGTACCTACTAAATTAGTGATGAATACGTCTGTGTAAAGGCTATTATGGAGGTGAGGATGCAAGACATATGGCTCGTCCGCTGCTCAGCTTTGAGGTCAGCAGGATAACACCATAATAAGAAAATGAGGTTCTGAAAAACAATATCCACAGGAGGAGTGTTATTCTAATTAAATTTGATAAGAGCGTGATGAATGATGAGAAAACTGATTTACTGCAATCCAATAACGAAAATTGGAGCCTTTTTGGACCAGTTGATGAGGAGGAGGATGCCCGAGAATGATATGGGAGGGAGAAAATGATGATAAAGTAGAATGGCATTAGGAAGTAGAGAGTAGGAAAGTAAGGAATGATAAACCAAGAGCTCTATTCATTCAATCATCAGGAGGAAATAAATACATATCGTTGTAACAAACTATGACCTATCAAAGGAAAACAGTACAAGTTGTCAAAACAAAATTATGTTATTCCTCTCCTCACAATTGTCCACTATTTGTCTTGGATTCATTGGTCTTGAATTTACTGTTTCTCTAACATTCCCCCTCAAATTAAACTTCCTCTGAAGTTTCAATTTGTTTCTTAGATATTGGAATTGTTGAGAAGAGATAGCCTTAGTAAACACATCTGTTGGTTGTTCAGATGAAGGTGTATATTCAACATAAAATTCTCCATTGTTGACCGTGTCACGGAAGAAGTGAACGTCGACTTCAATGTGTTTAGATTTACTGTGCAAGATTGGATTATGGGAGAGAGATATAGCACTCTTGTTATCACACCACAGAGTTGCAGTCATTTGTGTACTGATTTTTAATTCCTTCATGAGTGATGTAAATCATATCATTTTTTGACATCCTTGGGCAAGTGTTTGATATTCACTTTTAGTGTTGGATTATGATAAACCTTGCTGCTTATTGGAGCTCTAAGCAACTGGATTGTTATTGAACATGATTAGATAGCTGCCTGTAGATTTTCTTTCATATGGATCAGTAGCCCAATCAGTGTCTGTAAATCTATGTAATCCTAACACCTTTTCAGCAGTGTAGCATAATACTAGTTCATATGTTCCTTTTAAATATCGCAGGATATGCTTAATCCCTGTCAATGGTATTTTGAAGGTGATTGCATGAATTGACTCGGCTTATTTACCTCATATGCAATATCTGGATGTGTAATTGTGGCATACTGGAGACTACCAATGACACTTTTGTAAATGGTTAAGGTTTGCATTAGTTTTCCTCCTTCTTTCACAAACTTGTGACCTGTGATCATTGGTGTAGGGAACAGTTTAGAGTTGAGCAGGTGTGTCCGCCTCAAGATGTCCATAATGTACCTTGTTTGTGAGATATGTAGAGAGTCTTCTACGCGATCAACTTCAATACCCAGAAAATAAGAAAGTTCACCAAGGTCTTTGAGTGCAAACCTTGACTTTAATCTTGAAATAATTTGCTCAGTGAGAATGATTGATATCGATGTCATCAACGTAGATGAGAA
This sequence comes from Erythroxylum echinodendron, assembly GCA_027575705.1. Classification (NCBI taxonomy): domain Eukaryota; kingdom Viridiplantae; phylum Streptophyta; class Magnoliopsida; order Malpighiales; family Erythroxylaceae; genus Erythroxylum; species Erythroxylum echinodendron. Next base: position 6,284 of record JANZXR010362361.1, read on the forward strand.
GAATGACAATGTCATTTTCTTTATGATGGTAGAACATGGACGTATCACATTTTGAATTTACAAAATTCCATTCTAATAAGGCTTCCTTGAGTTTTTGGAACCAGGCACGTGGTGCTTACTTCAAGCCATAGATGACTTTATGCAAGTGACAAATATGATTTGGAAGTAATTTGTCTTGAAAACTATCTGGTTGTTCCATAAATACTTCTTCCTCGAGTTCACCGTTCAGAAAGGCATTGTCGATTTGTCTAAGGGTCCAATCCATTGTCATAATAAGACTGAGAATAAACTTTACGGTGCTGAATTTTACCACAGGACTAAAGGTTTCAAAGTAATTTACTTCTGCAGTTTGGAGAAACCCCTTTGCCACAATCTGTCATTATGTCTCGATATAGTTCCATCTGAGATCATCTTCACTTTAAAAATCCATTTGCACGCGACAATTTTCTTGTTACTCTATTTGGGTACCAACGACCATGTCTGGTTTTTCATGAGAGCTTGGTATTATTCTTGCACGGATGCCTTCCACTCAGGTTTGGATAAGGCTTCTTTAACTTTTGTGGGAACCATAGTTTCGCTAATACTGTCACTGTTTTGGGTGAAGTATGTTTTCAGTTTAAAGATTCCATCCTTGGCACAATTAAACATGGGATGAATATTGTCAGGAACGCTTTCACCTCTTACTTCATTTAGCTCACTATGAGAGATAGATAAAGTACTGAATTCAGTGTTATGAAGGGGACTGGACCATGGTTGAGGTGCTTCTGACGTGATGATGGGTTGATGGTGATTTTGAGTAGGATGAGAAATTGGAAGTAATCCACTCAGTAAAGATGCTGATGTTGTTTTCTAAAGATTGTATTCACATTGAGTGACAAGTTTAGTGAGTAGTATGGATAAAAACTGTGTAGTTATAGTGTAGTTAATGACTCAACTGATATGTTGGACTTGGGAATATGAGAGGGAAACATGGTTCTAAAAGGAAAGGTCTGTTCATTAAACACAACATCTCAGGCAATATAGATTCTTCCTCAGCTATGTAAACAGCGATAACCCTTATGTTGAGGACTATATCCAATGAAGACACAAAGGCTAGTATGGAAATTAAACTTGTGACGATTGTAAGGTGTCAAGTTTAGGTAGCAAGCACAGCAAAAAGTCTTACAAAAGTTATAGTCAGGTTTTATGTATGTAAGTTTTTTGAATGGTGACTTGTTTCCTAGAGTTGGTGTGGGAAGTTGATTTATTATATATGTGGCAGTGTACACAACTTCACACCAGTAATCAAGTGGCATATCAGCTTGAGCAAACAGGGTGAGTGTTGTTTATATGATGTGCTTGTGTTTGCGCTTAACTTTTTCATTTTGATAGCGAGTATGAGGACATATAAGTCTGTAGTTGACGCCAAAGTTTTTAAGGTAAGTGGTGAAGGGAATGAACACACCTCCCATATCAATCTGAAGAGTTCGAATCACATACCCAGTTTGTTTTTCAACCAAAGTTTTGAAGGTTCTAAAAGTGTCTAGAATTTGGGATTTACAGGAAATGGGATAGATCCAAGTGAATTTGGTGAAATCATCTAGGAAGTTGACATAATATCTAGCCTTATTGGTTCCAGCTATAGGTGCTGGTCCCCAAAGATCAGCATATACAATTTCAAGGGGCTGTGACATTTTAAGTTTAGAGGTTGGATAATGTAGTTCATGAAGTTTTTCATGTTGACATGCTTCATATAAATTGATTTTAGAGTTATGTCCGCTAATCTTAGGTGTGATTGAGTTAGAGCTTAGAATGATTCTCATGGTATTTTCATTTAGATGTCCTAGTTTTCTATGAATAATATCTATATTGGACACATGAGAGGGTTGTTTTAATGAACTTTGCTTTTCATTTAAATCATTTGACTGCCATATAGATTGGGTGTTTGAACAACAGTTATCAGTATTTTGCTGGACAATTTCAGGGGATTGAGCGCGACATTGAGCATTTACATGTTGCAATGCAACTTCTTGGAAAGCAAATAAAGTGGTTTTTGTCATGAGACCTGGTTCTGAGTTGGCATTGTTGGTTGCTGTGAACTTCAATCCTGTAGAGACCATGATTAGCTATTCCTCTAAGAAGATCCTTCCCCTCTTGTCCTTTATCAGGCAAAATTTTGCATGAAATATTACACAGAGGCCGGAATCATTAATTAGTTTGGACACACTTAGCAAATCTTTGGTAATTCGAGGAACCACAAGTACATTATTGAGAGGGATTGAGTTCAGGACAACTTTACCAAAGTGTGTTATTTGTAGAGGTTGTCCATTTCCAACTGTGATTTTTCTGAGCCCCAATAATTTGAATTAACACTTGGGTTGTTCCGGTCATTTGTGATATGGCTGGTTGCTTCACTGTCAACGTACCAGTTGCTGTCACTTGAGTAATTGGATTGAGAATAGCTAGGAGCAGTGTTACGATAGCTCGAATTTGCTGCAAAAACTTGAGCATTTTTCTGGTTCTAATTAGTCTGAGCAAAGGAGTTTGAGGGAGTAAATGATTTATCAAACCTGTACCAACAATCGTTGGCTGCGTGTCTATACTTAAGGCATACTTGGCAAGTTAATTTAGTTCCTGCATTTCCTCTGCCACCTGATTTTCTAGATTTTCCTCTTCCACGGCTTCATTGATTCTGAGCAGAGTGAGGATAAAAGTTCCTTTGATTGTTGTTAAACGCAACTTGTGCTGATTGATTATTTTGCATCTCCATGGCTGAGTTGGTAAGCATTCTAGCAAGTCTGGGTTCATGATTCAAAATCAGTGTAAATGTTTCTTATAAGTTTGGCATTTCTCTGAGTGAGGTGGCTATTGATACTACTGTCTCAAACTCGATGCCTAAGCCTCTAAGGATCTGAAAAACCAGTTCTGTTTCTGAAACTTGATATCCAGCAAGAGCTAACTCATCTGCCATATCTTTCATTTTGTTAAAGTAATATGTTACCGTGGGTCGTCCCTTGTATTTTGCAACTGCATTTTGAGACTAAGAATCTGAGATTGTGACTTTGCCTCATACAGTTTGCTTAAGAGATGACAACAATTCATAAGACGAGTTGCAACCTCAAACTTTTTTCAAGATTCCTTCAGATAGAGTAGACAAGAGCCAACCTAGTAAGGTTTGATCTTGTTTTCTCGATATTAGAAAGTCTAGGTTGGGAAGGTTTACATTTTATGTGGATTAAAGACTTGGGGTGATTAAGCGCCTTGGACATGGACTGCTTCCATCAATTAATCCTTCAAGGTCGTTTTCCTGAATGGGTGGTACAACTTGGGCTTGCCAGACTATAGTTATTCAACTCCAATTTTGTGGGAATGGTGAAGCTGAAATTTTGTGATAGAGAATTGTGATGAGGATGATGTAGAGAATTAGCTCTGATACCAAGGGAGAAAATGATGATAGAGTAGAATGGTATCTGGATTTTGAGAACAGGAACGTGAGGAATGATAAATCAGGAGCTCTACTCATTCAATCAGCAGGAGGAAATAAATACATATCTTTGTAACAAATTATGACCTGTCAAAGGATAATACTACAGATTACAGAACAATAATACAAGCTGTCAAAACAAAATTATGTTATTCCTCTCCTCACAATTATCCACCACTTGTCTTGGATTCATTGGTCTTGAATTTGGTGTTTCTCTAACAATGGGTCCTCTCCATGGCCATACTTTGTTGCAATATCCATAATGTAGTTAAAATTTCAAAAAAAAAAAATTAATCCAGAATGTAGTTCTTTTCGGTTAAGGATGGCCATGTTCTCAAGAATGTCATTTGCATCGCCTACTCTGCCTTTCAGGCATAGATATCTTGGAGATTCTGGTACAAGGCAATACATTAATAGCAGACAGATTGATGGTAGAGCGGACGACCCAAGTAGCCACCTCCAACTTGATCTCGGCATCACGATCTGCATTATATCTCAGGCTGTTATTCACCTAGAAACTTGAACAACTTCTTACAAAACGAGAGGAACGAAACAGGATCAACAAATTTCTATGTACTGAAGGAGGAGTGAGATATATAGAAGCACGCCCATGCAAGTGAAGCCTCAGAAATTGTTCCAAATATCCAGAAAGCTGAGAAGAAAGCCATCCACTTGCCTCCGTTGGACACAGGAACAAACTCCAAAATCTAAATGGAGAACACAGATCCCTCACCCTGGCCAATACCAACCAAAAAACGAAAAGTAAGCAATAACTTGAAATTAGGAGCAAATGCACTGACCAGTCCAGCTCCACTAGTTAGAAGTTTATGCCCAGGAAGCCCTTCATGAAACAGCCACGTATATTACTTTTCAGAAACCCAAGTCTGAATCACAACGGGGTGAAATGAAATTGCCTGCCTCCTCCCATAATTATAAGGCCCCACGAAAATGCTCCTATCAACATTCCAGCAAAGACAACACTTGTTAGCAGACTTTTTTGGCTCAAGGAAAGTCCCCACTTTGTCTTAGTAACTGGTCCAACGAAACACAGGATCATAATCTCCATCACTTCAGCAAACCAGCCAAATCAGCATAAATAAGCACCAGACCTTGGAACTTCCCGAATCCAACAGCAAAGAGCGCCACGTCCAGAGTGTATAGGGACACAGTGCCTTCAGTATCCATCTATAACCCGCAAGAAATTACATTATCAGTCAATCTACGTTCACTAACTGTACTTGTTTAAATAATTCTGAGAGTATTTGTGATTCAACATACAAGTTTAGATGATGCAATATCTTGGAGAAGACGGGGAAGAACTAGATACCGCAATAAGGGAAAAAGACTGATCAGGAGACGATAAATCACTTATCATTTGTCGACAAGGATCAGAACCGGAGAAAATGAGAAGTGGTATGTAGTAGAATTAAGCTGCTGACTTACCTGTATCTTCCTTGCTTTTAATTAGTTGCTATATCTATTTGCAGGAAGCTATAAAGTGTAGAATAATGAGCTTAGAAGAGAAAGAATCAGTAGGAGGTGTCGGGGGACAAGTGCAAGTAGAATGAATGAGAGGTAGGAAGCGTGGCGTACATTCAATTTCACACGTAAACTCCCCATTCCATGTATTTCAACTTCTTGTCCTGTAGCTGCTGAGTGAGTTACACTTTCAGACAAACTGGAGGAAATGGACAGGTGAAGCCTGCAAATATCCATCCATATTTTCATACCAGCTGATGAAATGCTAAATTGTGTTTACATAATGTATTTTGTATTACCATTTCTTTATCTGTTTCGTCTTAAAATAGTACGATACAATCCATCCAGGTAAAACTCACACTGACTCACCAAAAACAAACTACCAATAAATTTACACCAACAAGGAAGAGATATAGATATTTTGTTAATTGATCCAGTACAAGCCGGTACAGTTATTGCATAACATTGTAAACGTAAAAAAAATGACCATAAATCGATTTTCCTCTTCACAATACACAGAGGAAAAAAGATTTTCAAAGTCCTCCAGAAACATCAGCTTTTGGATATGATTCAGCTAGTGTCTCACTCAATTCCCGTCCCTTTGTTTCATACTTGAAGAGCAGAATGCAAAGTGCCGTACTAACGATTACAACCTCGAGGAGAAAAATAGCTTCCTTAAGATGGCAACTAGTCACCAATCCTACTGCAACAACAGGGCACAACATGCCACCAATTCTACCCATAGCATTGGCTACACCAGAACCCGTTGTCCTCACAGAGGTTGGATATAACTGTGAAAAGATGATGCAAAATCCAAGACAAATAAATTATTTAGACGCAATTAAGAATTCTCTGAATAGTTAAATGAAACCTTGTCAGGAAGCTTACTTCTGGTGCATATATACAGGCTACCGTAAATGATCCTATGGAACACATGCGAGCACCAAACAACAATGCCGTTGTCATAATCCCTGATTGACCCAAAACCAGTGGTAAGAGGAACAATGAAGATAAGCTTAACATGATTCCCATTGAAAGCTTGCGACCAAGCTTATCCACCATTAGTGCAGAGAGAAGAATTCCAGGAACCTCTGCAAAATTTACAAGAGCCCAACTAGCAATGCTAAGATGTTTTTATTCTTAACAAGTACAAAGCCCATGATGTGCATCAATTCTAAATTTTCAATATGAAAAAGGGAAGACAGGTCATACCTGCGATACTAGTTAGGAGCACTTTTATATAGAGGCTATAACTCTGGAGATATTGAGAATGCAATATAGTTGACCCGCATTCACTTTGGGTAGCACTTAGCTCAGAAGTGAGCAAGACGATGCCATAGTAAGAGAAGTTATGTCCGAAGAATAATATCCATAGAAGAAGTGTTGTGGAGATTAACTTTGATGAAAAAAGCATGAAAAAAGATGAGAAGCCTGATTTGATCGTAGAAAATTTTTTCCTGGTTGCAGAGAGTAAAGGTGTACGTTCTGATGGAAGGGATTCTCCATCCACTCTCTCTGCTTTGGAAGAAACAAAAATCCCAGGAGGGAGTTCTGTTTGGTTAACTGAAGCCATCTTCTCCAGAATTTGATGCGCCTCTGTTTTCTTACCTTTCATGTATAGATATCTAGGAGATTCTGGTGCAAGACCATAAAAAAGCAGTAAAACAAATGACGGAATAGCAGATAATCCAAGTAGCCACCTCCAGTTCAGTCTTGGCATCACAAGCTGCAATAATCATGACAGATTATTCAATTAGATGTGGCCCAAAGTTATGATTCTTAGATGCTTAAACTACAAGTATAAGAATTTCAGATGACAATATACATCGATAAAATATCTTGAACTTTTACATCGATAAAATATCTCGAACTTGTGAGAACTATGCATGTTTGCTTCAGTTCACATTTCTGGTCCTTGCATTACTTTTCATTAGAGCTTCCAAGATGCAATATATTTCTTTCTGAATACAAGCAATTGTACAAGGCTTTTCAGCTTCATAAAATCTTGCCTAGAAACTTATTTTCCCCTGGAACCTTTCCGTTATCCTCGAAGAATGATCAAAGTTAATATGGTTGACACTTGACAAAATGAAAGTAACTTCTACTGTGTTTAGCTTCCCTTTTCCAGAAGATGCAGAATGCACTTTCGTGCCATGCAATGAACATAGTGGCATGTGATAAGAGCACTCGTAGTTTACCAAGTGGTGAGCAAGAAACTCATCTATATGCAACTTTTATCAGAGCATGGGCCTGCACCTGCATAATGCACATCTCGTGAGCACAAACTTCCTCAAGTTCAGGAATTGTGCACACCATGACCAACCCTAGACAATACGTACAATTAAGCTCACCAGAGAGTATATGAAACATAAATGTGAAAGATGTTTGTATATACCTCAGCGAGGTCAAATATAAATAACAATGAGTTCTTCAGCAATTTAACAGTTAAAGAGGGAAGGGAAGACCAAGATATGTGCTCAGCAAGGACATTGTAGAGCCGTAAATGAGAGTACTTTAAAGAACCCAGTAAGATACTGAGTGCCCTAAAGTGTCTGTGTCTTTGAAATGTAACATTCGCGAGCAACATCACAACCTTTATGTCATTTCACTTACAGAGTGGTTTTTTAGTTACTAAGGCATTCCCAAAAATAACAGAAAAAATCTAGAGATCATTGGTGAAAGAAAGTAGAGAATAGAAAGAAGAATCAATTCTTTGAAGCAATTATCGAGATCAATTCACCAAGTCTTCTTCAGTGAAGAAGTGCTTTGTGCCCCTAGCGTTTAACATGTACACATGAATGTGACAGGTACTAGCCTAAGAGTCCTATCCGTATATTGATTAAGCTAAAGCCCCAGTTCATCCAAAAGACGTATTCAAGCAACAAAGTTAAATACCATTTAGTCCAAGCCAAGAAGGAATTATATTCTTTGTTAGTCCCACTTTTAGGTGAAGCGCGACAAATTCAAGTTTCAAGACTCAACAAAAGCAGAAAAGTGCCACATTTTTGGCAGTATCATCCAATAACATTCTGGCTAAAGTGCGGTTAAAGAACAAGAACCTGCAGGGCATGTTCAATTCATTCATTACAAATCTAGTTCACCTCAAGTCAGTCACAGATAACTACTCATAAACAGCAACCCTCCACCCACAAGATCCAAAAGCACAAATCTTTACTGAAGTAGTTTTCAGTACAAAATAAAATCAAACATCATCCTTTTTGTGTGCACCGGAAAGCTAAACTCCAATTGTTCTCCATCAAAATACTGAAAAATTTTCATTAATTGATCGGGGAAAAAAATTCAAAACTGATAATTAGCAAGTTTCCTAGAAGATTCCCATCCTATACCTCTTAAACCCCAATATGATGGCCCTAAATGAAAGGATTGCAACTGTAACAGTAGCTTTACCCTGCAACTTTCATGAACTGTAATGTTCTAAAGTTGATAAAGATGAATCCAACTAGATGTTATATAGATATAGACAAACTCGTCCCATAACCAAACAATAATGGGGAAATTAGAAATATAACATACCCATGCAAGTAAAGCCTCAAACACAGTTCCAACTGTCCAGAAAGATGCAAAGATAACCATCCACTTGCCTCTATGTGAAGCAGGAATAAACTCAAGAAACCAGGATAAAAATACATGTCCACCGCCCAGGCCAATGCCAGCAACGAAACGAAGAATCAATAAAGTTGAATAAGCCGGTGAGAAAGCACTTAATAAACCAACTCCACTGGTAATCATAGTTATACAGAAAAAGGATTTCCTGAAGAATAAAAAGAAACGTCGAAGTTAAGTAAGTTGATCGGGAAGCAGCCCCATATTACAATAACCATAAAAGAAACAGAGAGCTACATCTTCAGCAAGAAACCTAGAAGTAAAAGGATTGAAGTAGGACATAGCAATATTGTATCAGACAGGACAAGGGATGAAGTAAAAGCGGGGAGAGAGATTTGCCTTCTTCCGTAGTTATCTGATATAAGACCCCAAGAATAGGCTCCAATCAGCTCACCAGAAAAAACAACTGTTGTCAAGAGGGTCTCTTGAACCGAGGATAGTTCCCATTGCGACTTAACCGCAGGGCCTACAAATGAAAGAATCATGATTTCCATGGCTTCAGTAAACCAGCCAAACCCAGCATACAAAAGCAACATAGTTTGGAACTTTCCGAATCCCACGGCAGAAAGCCCTTCATCTAGTGTGTAGACCAAGCCTTCAGCATCCATATGTTGAAGGAAATTGAGAAACTGTTACTTTCTGAGCAAAATTTGATCTTTGATGAATGACAAGAAGGTTGAGTAATTGATTGGCGTTTTGATATGTAGATTGAGAAAAATATATATAAAGGAGGAGATATGAATGCCCGTGATCTGGACGGTAGAGTGCTTTCTCCTCTTCCCTGTCTGCTTCGTCTTTTTCTTAATTATCTCTTTCAGCAATCGGCATGGTTACACGTCCTAACCAGATTTTTGTTTTATCCGCGAGGAAACGTGATTGACTACAAATAATATCACATTGATTGCTTTCATTGATTTACGCCAAAATATGGGATCACAGTCAGATCGCCCTTTATTACTTTACCCAGTAACATCTTATTTTCGCTTTAAAATAATGTTGTTTTGGAGGGTATTTATACATAAAACGACAAAATCATGTAAGGGGTACGTGGATGGTTTCCATGGCAGCCAAGAAACTTCTAGAATTTGGATTGATGAGAATTGTGCCAGCCGTCCAAGTGTCACTTATTTGACCACAAATACCATTGTATATCGACAATGATATTTTTGCTGCACTTATCAATTATTGATAAGTTTTTGAAATTATTCATGACTGTGTGGATATTATTGCACTTATCAACAAGTCACGTGACAAATAATGATAACGACAATGATATATCTAACCACTTTGAACCCCGCATGTTGTTAAGTGCTTATCAACTTCTACAAGTTTTTATTGTTTCATGACTTTATCCCAAAACGAACAAATTGAAAGATTACGACATTCATGACAAAGACCTTCCTAACCACCCTTTCCTTTTACTTTGTTTGGCCCTTGTTGCTTCCAAAGGGGTACAAGAAACACAAGCCTTTTGTGTGACTTGCAAGAAATTAAAGGAACATGTGAAACAACTTCAAACCTTCTCACTCTCATATCTGTAACAAATAGAATACAGGATCAAATGCACAACATCGCGTACCTCCCATCTGTTAGTAAGGGAAAATATATTACTCATTTCAGCCTAGAAACAGTGTGAGTTTTCATAGCCTAATTCGATTCCCTGTTCCTGTTTCGAGCGAAAAGAATCAACATCTCATGCCCCGCAAGCAAATAAAAATAAGCCATGACTGACCATCTTCAAAGTGTTAAGTGCCCTATCTGATAAATGCACCTGGGGGTGCTTCTTCGGGAATCTGGTAAGAAAAGGAAAATGCAACGGTTGTGAGACAAGTACTCAAGGTCCAAAGTCTCTATTATCAGCCAAGCAATAAAATTTTTATTCCTCTATACAATCAAAAAAGTTCATATTTGATTTCCCTCAAACACCACTGCATTTCTAAGTGGTAGATGTCGCGTATAAAATTTTTATTCTGTAGGCAAAATCAAAATGCAAATCCCCTGAGAAAAAAGCACATATGAAATCCTTTACCTCTCCTGGAATCCAGTTCTCCTTCAACCAAATACTATCATCCCCTGAGATATTCTCTCCTTTCTGTTCATGTCTGCAGGATCAGAAAGCATGAACCGACATTAACAATACTTGCATAATTTGTTCTATCATACATTCAGATTACTATACAGTACATTCCATGTTAAATATCCAACATAAATAGCAGTCAAGTGTTACTGAATTGAACACGATCAGTAGGAAAAAACTAAAATGTGAAATTGAACAAGGATCAAGGCAATCAGACTATGGAAAAATTATGACCGGTGAAATTGAGTTTATCTCAAAACCGAAAAGGAAAAAACATATCAAGAAGAGTTGTCAAGACAACCAGTTCAAATGCTCAGCATACAAACTCAAACATGTTAGACCCCCATAATAATGAACAACGTATTAGTGTTACAAACAAAGTGAATTCAGTGTTTGGGACCAAATTTCAAAGTCTTGAACTTCATCACATTTTGTCCACCTAGTATGACAGCAGCCACAAACTTACAGTAATTGTGTGTTTCTATCTGCCTGCCCAACTGGATTAGGATCTATATTAGTCCAATCAGTCAGGTGGTGATGCTGAATACTCGATGGTGGCATGTTTTGCATGTGAATTGCTGAAGAAGAAAATGATTTGCTTTGATCACCAATTATAACACTACGGCTGAAGCCTGCTCTTTCGGAAAAAAGAAATTCCAAAGTCGTGTTAGGGGGTATGCAGTTGATCAACCCTACCTCAAGTGATAATAGGAAGTAATGTCAAATGTACATATAAAATTTTGAAAATAAAATAAAAAAAATAATTTACCCGCATCTTCAGAAAGAAATTTATTTGTTACGAAAGCATTTGCAGTCTGGCCAGAGCTTGACAATGAAACTGGCTGCCCAAAAACATTAGGTGACAGAGAAGATTGCCTGAAAAGAAGATCTCTCAAAATGTTATTCAAAAACCTAAGGATCAGCCATGATAGTATTCAAATATAGAATAATTTCCAAAAAAATTGGTAAAAAATATAAAAACTCTATAACAGTGGTCTACATCATTGGCTTCACGGACCTGACTGAACTCAGATATCCACACTAAGCAGATTCTCACCTGGAACCAAAAGCATTTGAAGTCTGGACAGAATTTGGTAGGGGATTTGATAGGCCAAAAGGGCTATTTGCTGGTGTAGAATGCCTGAAAAAGTAAATCAAACCTTAAGGTATCGCAGAATTCTAAATGCATACTTAGGAACAAGATTTATGAAAACAAAAGTAAAGGATACAGAAAAAAATGCAAGTATTAGAAAGGGAAAAAAGGAATAAAACACTGCTTGCATCCTCCGTACCCAACATTTAGTTGCACATTTGATTGACTGATATTGGAAAACGGAGTAGAGGCACTACTCTGACCAGCAGCTGTGGCTGCACCAGAAGTACCCACAGGAAATCGTACTGCACCATCAAGAGCAGATTTTGATGGAGCTACATATGGATTTCGAAGAAGGTTCTCAAACTCAATCAACTTGGAATTGAGTAAATTTCTTTCTCTCTCCACCTACATCAGGGTGCCTTTGTGTATTAAGGGCAGTTTTAATGGATAAGATAAACTATGGGTCCTATACAGCATACCAAATAACTTGAACTTTAAGCCACACAATGGATCTCTTAAACAGTTACATCACAAGATGAGTGAATGATCTCTCGTTAAACCCATTGTCTAAGAATACTCACAGCAGATGTAAAATCTGTAAAATGTTTTGGTTTTTATACAAGCAAAATCCAGGAAGTTCTATAACATACATCCGTAGCTGAGATTCATCCTGCCATTAAATATTTTAAAGAAGATATATGATGGCCTTACTTTTAAGAAGTTCTGATAAATTTGCAAGTAATGGAAAACAAACTTGAGAAAATTTCCAAGCAGTAACATAAGCTACACTCTGAATAGAGAGGGAAAACATCAGAGGATATAATCTTACAATTAATGGCAAGCTCAAGCCTCGACTAGCATCATCATATGCTACAGCCCGCAATTCTTCATAGCTAACATCTCCAGATATGTCGCAAGGACCACTACGTACCAAAAGGGAAAAGAAAAAGGTAAATCAAATGTATCCTAACAAAATGAAACTTGTTTGAAAATGATCAAGGATGTTCACTAGGAGACATAGTACCAAAACCATATAAGATTTGAATGCTATCAAGGACTAAGATAAGATGACTCGGTTACAAAAAAAGTTAAACAAGCAGTTCACTGTACGATCGAAAATTATAAATGATTTTCCTTAAAAATTATGAAGAAAAACTGATGGTGCATCACAAGCATAGTTAAAAAATATTGCATAACAGCCGTTGGTCACCTAATAAAATGACATGATATTGACGTACATAGACAACACCAGGAAATAGAAGTAAGCATCAAAAGCAGTAAAATTTTCACACTAGTAGTTAAGGAAAGCGGTGGTGCGACTAATAGCATCATACTTTTTCCAATGACTGTAGCATGTAAGTTTCCAAAGTGGTCTCTCATGCTCAGAGTCTTCAAGAATCAAGCGCTGACAGATGTCAGGATCATTGCAGCTTCACATAGTGAGTACGAAATTTTATCAGCTAAAATTCTAGCAAACAAACGTAATAGACAATGTTTAAAGCTTAATACAAGGTGCAGAGAATGAATTAAACAGTTACTCACTCGTGATGATTAGCTGCTTGTGCCTGCGGCTGATGAACAAGTTGTCCGCCATTGGATATGGGGGAGAAACGGCTCCACTTATTCTCAAACGGCTGAGAATCATCCAATTGAAAAACAAATACGCGGCATTTATTTATCAAGAAACAGAGAGAGAAGAATTTGATAGAAGAAAAAAGAGGAGGAAGAACCTTAAATTGGTGAGGTTTACTTCCAAAGTCATTGGGGGCTGCGGAGTGTGAGTTGTTGCTCTGAACACCAAATCCGAAAGGATTAGCGGGTTTTTGGGGTTGTTGTTGCTGTTGTGCGCCAAATCCGAATGGATTATTGATGTTGGGTTTTCGATGTTGTTGTTGGGTGCCAAATCCAAAGGGATTAGTACTGTTATTATCGATTTTTTGGCGGGATAGTTGTTGTTGAGTGCCAAACCCAAAAGGGTTAGTATTGGGTTTAGATTGTTCAGGAGTGACATGAAGAAATTTGCATCTCTCACCATACTGACAGCTAAAACAAAGCAAGAAGAAACAATATAAATATACGTACTACAGCTGCTACTACAAAAAAACAATAATAATGAAGGAAAAGAGAGGAAAGACCTGCCACGCTGAAAATTTCTGCAGAGTTCTTTCTTGTTCCTGTTGTTGTAATGCATTCTGTTGGATTGTGTACTGACGAATGCGCGCGTCTTGGTTCTGTTTTAGCCGGCGCCCAAAGCTTTGGGCCAACTGTTTAAGGGCCTGAGGTTGAGAGAGGCCTTAGTCTTAGGGTTTAAAATAGAGAAAAAGA
>JANZXR010362444.1:0-20336 GCA_027575705.1 Erythroxylum echinodendron
AGGATGATCTTTGTACAAATATGTTAGGTGTAAAAATCTGGAAAAACTTGAAGATGATGGATTGGAAAATGTTCACTACATATGCTTCAGTGTTTTAGCCATAACTTCTTCTAGAGTTGTTCAATTGAGATGATTCTTAATTTTGATTATATTAGAGATATATGTCTATATTTTTCATGAAGACACCAAATTTTAATTCTGCCTTTAAGAGTCTCAAAAATTGACATGAAATCTGAGAATTTCTAGGAATGAATAGTAAGAAAGTTAAAATTTTGATATAAAAATTTCATGAATTTACTGTACTATCTAGATAGATTTTGACGAAATGGTCTTCATAAAAGTTGTAGATATTTCTTTTATATTTCCTTTGATATAAAATTTTGAATTTTTGGAGTCCTGGATAAAAATTTATGGAGGTTTGAAGTAGAGATTTTGGCAAAGAAGAAGAAGAGTTGGACGATAGAGACTTTGAAGTTTTCATGGGAGATAAACATCCGATAGTTTTTTTAGCAATATCTTTTTCGTCCGACCTCCAAATGAGATGAGACTTAAACCATTGGACTCGTAAGACATTGATCTACCTCTCCACAAAAAATCATATCCATATGAAATGAATCAAGAGAGATTGAGTGATAAACGTGGATGGGTCTGACTTGTGCTCTCATCCAATTTTTATCTTTATCTGTCACATTCATGACTCTTGCACACTCATGTTCCTCTCACACCTGTGACTCCTGAACCCCTGTGACTTTCCTCTCTCACGCCCATGAGTTAATTTCAAGACTCATGTCTAATTGTCTCATCAAGTTACTAGTTTCCTCAATAGTATCCATGACTTGCAATTGATCTAACCACCCGAGAGGAATTTGCAAACAGGATAGTCTTGTTTCTTTTGACCATAACTTCTTCTCTAGATGCCTGAATGAGATGATCTTTGATTTGGAATAAACTATAGACATAGGGATACAAATAATATGAGAATTTTGTTGTCATTAAGTCTATAATATGGTTAGTTTTTGGATGGAATTTATGCACTATGCACTGTTTTTGAATATGAATAGCCCAAAATTGTTTGAGGCATATCTTCCAAATTACTAAACCAAATTGAGTGATTTTGGTGTCAATAAAAACGTAAGACATAGAGGAACACTTTTATAGAAGAGGATATGACCAAAATACATCATTTTTACTTTCTAATTGAATGTGAACAGTAGACCTGAAAGTGTGACTTGGAAATTTTTTTTGAAGTGAGTCAATGAGAAAGGAATAGAGATTTTAATGGTTTTAGTGAGGCATAACCTAAGCATAAATTGTACTTAGATGAGTTTTGATATAAGAATGAATTTATGATGAAATTTATGGATAAATACTCGGAATTGTCATGAACATGCACTATACATATTTCATTTCATAAATGTGCATTATTAAACACTTATGATTGTACAAATTATGATATATGCGTATGATGTTTGATATAGAGGAGCAACTGGAATGTCAAACTCCAAACGTTACTAGAACTTCCAGGCATTAGCTTCAGGAACAACTTGTGAGTAACCTCGATGGTCTCACTTAATTACTTGTGTGCTTAATTTCTGTTTTGAAATGATTGAATGAATGAGGATTAATTGTTGATTCCGGACAGAAGGTACAATGACTGTGAAATGAGGAATGTATATTGAAGTGCTACTTGAATGTTAATGTGAAGAACTAAATGTGTTATGACATGATTGATTGAAAATGTGAGATGCATTCCATACATGAATGTATGACCAGATAATGGCAGTTGTGACCAGAGTAGCCACCGATCAGAGCTTAAAGCTCAACTTGTGTAAAGAGCATCAAGCTCAAACAATGATTAAGAGCCCAAGGCTTACTGTGTATAATAAGCCCTGTATCCTTATCAGATAAGGGACAGATAGTAATGAGCCCGGAATCTAAAATGAATATGGGACAGTTCATGCACTCGGTCACAACAACGTAACAATCGGAAAAGTGTCTCATAAGCATTCCATATGTATTTTGATAAGTATGTTTGATTAATTAAAATGCAAAAAATTGCCTATGCTTAAGTGAAAATGTGATACTGATGTAAAGAGCAATTTTGTGAAATATTTGTTATGTGAAATGATGGGTTGTATGAATTGATTGAACCCTCAATGATGGTTACCTTACTGAGTTCGCAAAGCTCACCAAAATTGCAATGTTGTCTTTTCAGGACCGAGAGACGACTCCAACTACTGAGAGGCTCTACCAGCCTTGTAGAATGTGATTTGGCAGGAGAAGTCATGGCTTAAAGGTTGGTCAACTGGGATTTTTAGATAGATTAGATAGAGTTTGTATATTTTCCTCTTTCATGTAGTCCTTTAGTACTAAGTTTTGATGATCTACATGTAGTAAGTGTTTAAAGGTACAATGTAGACTTTTAGTTTTGTGAAGTAAAATGAGGAGAAAAGTTTGTTTTAAAATATTGTGATTTTCTTATGATGCTTTATAAGTGAATAATGATATGATGCTATGTGAAGTAAATGTAGTGATCGATAGTAGCCTGCCCTCATCATAGGATATGTACCGATATGACCTTCGGGCGTCCCAGTGTGTACCCTATGGTAAGGGGGCACTACATCGGTGTCTCCTAATATTAACACTCCGATGTCTCCTGATATTGACACTCCAGTGTCTCCTAATATTAACACTTCGGTGTCTCCTTTTACTAAGACATAAGTCTCTCCTATTTTATGATACCAATCATAGGTATCTCCTATTCTGGTCCTATTACCCACTTCTACAAAAAGATTAGTAGGCTAACTTATTTGCATTCTGATATATGATCAATTCTGATATGAGCTAAGTTCATCTTTGAAACAACTAAGTTATGTTCTGACACAATCAAGTTCTATCTTGACACAATCAGATTATGTTCTGATACTTAAAGTTTTGTTTTTGTTATTATGATATTCTATCAGATACTTGTAAGTTTTATTTTGAAGCAAGCATATCCTGTTCTGATATGTTATCTTCTGTTTTGATGCAAATGATATTGGATTGTTCTTTAATTTGAACAATTAAAGGTTGCATGTGATTTGACATGATTTAGTATATGAGAATGTGAGATAATTGTTAGAAACAGTCGTCAAATTATATCTTGTTTAGGTATTCCCTACTAAGTTATACGCTTAGTACAGTGATTTTTCCTCCACGTAGGTTCTGATAAGAAGATCTAAGTTATATGCTTCGTACAGTGATTTTTCCTCCACGTAGTTGCCAAAGAAGGATGTGTTTTGTTTTTGGAAGATGTAAGTTTAAGTTGTATTTCAAAGTAATGAGTCATGTTGTATTTTATGTTTTGTTTAATGCTCTATAATAACCTTAATACAAGATAGTTTTGGAACTTATGGCATGTATTTAGACAATATATTTTGTTTACAATAACATCTAATGATATGTAATGTATGTTTGCTTAAGTTTCTGGAAGTGATTGAATTGTTTGACATGTTTTAATTATTTTTTTATGGCATTTACATATCCTTATAGGGAGTATGTGGGTGTTACATCATTTGGTATCAGAGCATGGTTTAGGTGATTTTGGTTTAACCAATGCTTAACTATTTCTTATACTTGGATATAAGAGTTGTGTTTGGCCTAATACGGGCTGTCCCATTTTGATTTTAGATTTAAGTATGGAAGGATCTCATGAAGCCGTTGACGAGGTTGCAGACAGTAATAATCCTACGTGATCTTGTCCCTCTATATCAAGACCCTTTGGGGTCAATCGAGGTGATGTTGAAGTGCCACCTCGTCTACCCCTAACTCAAAAGGAGGTTTTAGTTAAGCTATCATAAGATATGATGACATTTTTACATCGTATGAACACACCCAAAGCTTTGATTGATCAGTTGTGGAAGTATAGAGCTGAGGAATTTACTAGAACACCTCTGGAGGAGTTTGAAAAGGCAAATTTTTTGTTAGAAAAAGTGAAGAGGGTATTAAATGAAATTAGTTGCCCACTTGAATAGATGGTGCACTGTGTTGTCTCCCTTCTTCAGGGAGCAGCATATGAATGGTGGAAGTTTGTTCTAAGATATCCTCAATTACAGGAGCTTTTGACTTGGAATTTCTTTCCTAAGAGTTTAAAGCCAAGTTATATCAGAAGCTTATAGAAAGGAGAAATGGAAGCAGTCTGTAAACATGAAGCAGAAAACCTGCCTGTGGCTGAGTATGAAAGAGCCTTTAATCGACTCAGTAATTATACACCTTAATCTGTACTTACTGAGGAGTTCTTGTGTTATTAGTTTGAAGATGGTTTAAATGATTCGATCAAAGAGCATATGACGATAATTACTCTCTTATAGCAAGTAAGTTACCATCGGCTGGTACAAGCTACCATGAAAATAGAGAATTAAAAAAAGGTTAGGAGGGACAGGGGTCAATGAAGAGGTTTTATTAGAGGAGGTCAATCCTCGGGTCAAAGAAGTCGTGAAGGTGCCTCCACTACTCAAAAATTTACTCAGAGAACTGTAGCTATGGGAAAGCAACAGGACTTTCCCTTATCAGCTGATTTTGGTAGGGTTCTTTTGTGGGCCAAATTTTTGGCACTCTGGAGTGCCCTCATTGCTCTAAACGTCAATGAGGTACTTGTTGAAGAGCTATAAGCGTATGTTATCGATGTGGTAGCATTGAGCATTTGATAGCCAATTGTCCAATGAGATAGCTCAGAAATGACAAGCTAGTAGAGAGGTTTCTCATGCATCTACTAGAAATAGAGGTCTTGGTAGAGGTAGTAGAGGATTTGGACAGGTTAGACCTAATCCAAGTACTATATCAGAAACTGTTGATCAACCTGTTATGCCATCTGCTATAACTTGAGCTTATGATTTAAAAGCTCGTGAGGATAAGGATGCATCTGAAGTCATTGCGGGTACTATTTTTCTCTTTCATTTTGAAATGCATACTTTAATTGATCCTAGATCCATCATTCTTATATTTGTGATGGAGAAATTTCTGATAAGGTGACGCTTGTAGATCAAAGAGTATTATATTCATGTAATCAGTCCTCTAGGTAGTAGTGTGCTCATTAATCAAGTTTATAGAAATTGTCCTGTTGTGACCCAAGGAAGTGATCCTTTTCATGAATTTGATTTGATTTTGGGTATGGATTGGTTATCCAAGCATTAGGCAATAGTTTACTGTAGTGCTAAGACCATTGTCATTAGAAAACCTGATCAATCTAAAATAGTAATGCATGGCATATGCACTTGTTCTCTACCTAATGTGGTATCTATTGGGCAGGCTTGAAAGTTCCTTAGGAAGGGGTGTGAAGCTTATCTACTTTTGTGATAGATTCTAGAAAAGAGAGTGCTAAACTGCAAGATATTCCAGTGGTAAGTGAATTTCCATATATGTTTCCTAAATAGCTATCTGGACTCCATCCTAAAAGGGAAGTAGAGTTTTCTAATGAAGTTATGCCTGGCACTACTCCTATATCCAAAGTACCATATACGATGGCTCCTACTGAATTGAAGGAGTTTAAGGCTCAGTTGCAAGGGTTACTAGATGGGGTTCATTCGACCCAGTGTCTTACCCTAGGGAGCACCGACTTTGTTTGTTAAGAAGAAAGATGGTACTCTCTGGATGTGCATTGATTATAGAAAATTGAACAGAGTCACCACGAAGAATATGTATCCGTTACTAAGGATAGAAGAACTGTTTGATCAATTGAAAGATATAGGAGTATTTTCAAAGATAGATCTATGATCAGGATATTATCAACTTTGGGTAAAGGATGTGGATGTTCCAAATACTGCATTCAAGACCCGTTATGGACATTATGAATTCTTGATAATGACATTCGGGTTAACTAATGCTCTAGTTGTATTCATAGATCTGATGAATATATTATTTAGGCCCTATTTAGACCAGTTTGTAGTGGTGTTTACAGATGATAACCTGGTTTATTCCAAGGATAATTATGATTATGATGAGCATTTTTTGGTTGCATACAAACCCTATAAGAAAAGCAGTTGTATGATAAGGTGAGTAAGTATGATTTTTGGCTTTAGGAGGTATCTTTTCTAAGACATTTTGTTTCTTATTAAGGGATTAGAGTTGATTTCAGTAAAATTGAATCAATTGTTAACTGGAAGCCACCATAGAATGTGACCAATTGTTCACTGGAAGCCACCATAGAATGTGATAGAAGTGAGAAGTTTTTTGGATTTGGCGGGTTACTATCGCCAATTTGTGAAGGGATTCTCAGTGATAGCATCCCTTTTGACTAAATTGCTACGAAAAGGATTAAAGTATGAATGGTCTGCTAGATGTCAAACTAGTTTTGATTAACTAAAAAGAATTCTTACTGAAGTTCTTGTATTAGCTCAACCCACTTCTGGTAAGGAATATATTTTTTTAGTGATGCATCTAAAAATGGTTTGGGTTATGTTTTGATGTAGGATGGAAAGGTAGTTGCATATGCCTCTAGGCAACTGAAGCCTTATGAACAGAACTTCCATACATATGATCTTGGACTTACAGTGGTAGTGTTTGTTTTGAAAATATGGCGGCACTACTTGTATGGTGAAAAGTGTAGGATTTTTACATAGCTCTTCCTGTAGAATTGGACAAGTTGGATGATATATTTCATGTTTCCATATTAAGAAAATATCAGTCTAATGATACACATAAGATTCCTATGCAAGACATTCAAGTACAACTAGATTTTACTTATGAAAAAGGGCCTGTGTCTATTTTAGCCAGAGAAGTCCAACGACTCATAAATAAGCAAATACCTTTGGTTAAAGTACTCTGGCAACACCATGGACTCGAGGAAACAACTTGGGAGCCAGAATCGACCATGAAAACTGAATACCCTCAGCTGTTCTCATCAGGTATGAATTTCGAGGATGAAATTATTTTAAGAGGGAGAGAATTGTAAGGTCCCAAATTATACCCTAGTTGAAATGTTACATATTTATGAAAGTATACGTATTAGATATTGTGATATGATTGTGAATTGGAAATGTTTTAAATTTTGGCCTAATCTTGAATTTGATTAATAGATCATACTTAGTGAGTTGGAATTAATTAATATCATTAAAGAATTGAGGTATTAAAATGGACATTTGGATTAGGAAAATGTCTAGTGGCAAGACAAGTTGGTACATGGAAATTTGAACATCTAAGCCTATACTTTGAATGACATTTGGTAAAATTTGTTAAGTGACAATTGGATTAGTAATTAATTGACAAATGGACCAATTATTATATGACATGTGGACTAATTATTTGGAGACATGAGGACTAATTAATTGGTGACAAATGGTAGCATTTTAAGGAGATTAGTGGCAGCATAATCAACTGATACATAGCATTACATGCTTAAGTAATTTGAAGAAACCAAACATGTTGAAGAGGCAAATCCCAGCAGCAAGTTTCTCTTGTCTTTCCCCTTTGTTTCACCATCAAAACTCCTCCTCCTTCCTTTCGAATTTTTGTTAAAACCTAGCCAAATTGTTGCATGAAACATATATGTTAATACTTCACAAAATAATCAAGAAAACTAGCTGATTGTTGTCCTTGATCTTGTCCAAAAATCACCTTGTTTTCACCTTGAGATCATGTTGATTAGCTGGGTCTTTGAAGTTGAAATTTGAAGTTAAATAGGTAAGGGAATTGTAAACTTAATAACGTGTATTAATATTAGTTTTATGATAGTTGAATTGGCATGAAATATGTGTTGTGATGCTAATAATTGAGTGCTGGAAAAATAATTCTTGTTTAGTAAATTCTGTTTTGGTTTTGATGTATAGAAGATAATGAGTTGTGAATTGTTTAATGAATGATTTTTAAATTGGGTTTGGATATAAATTTGATAAGTAATTGAAATATAGTTAAGGTAGAGGAAAAGATATTCAATTAGCTTTGTATAGTCGGATTAAAGACACCGTTAGTGTCCTTAGCCTGAGTATGCGGTGGTTGTCATGGGCATGATGTGGTACCGGGTCATGACAATTAAATTGGTATCATAGTATAGTTTTTATGTTTTCAAAATTGTTATTACTGTTTTCAAAAAATTCATGAGCCTTAGGAGTTGAGTCTGGGTGTGTCGAGATGTTGAGTCTCGGATTGTTAAATTGACGTACTTAACAGTTGGATGATTTTGACCTTAGTGAAAGTACTTGTTGACGTTCTGTGGGGTGTAAGGAACATTGAATAAGCTAGGCTTAGTTTGATATATTTATTAAACAATGTCTTTTTCTTTTATTTGATAGTGATAGCATGGTGGGACAAGGAAGTGGAAATTGTCGCAAGGTTAGACCTTTGTGACTCGAGCTAGAGGAACACAATGTTGAAGTCATTAGATCCCCCTCTCATTATAGTCACTCCTCTTAGAGAGCAAATGGCTTGTGATGAAACAAATACAGCCTATGAGGTAAAGATCGATGATGCTATATTAGAGGGAGATCTTATTCCCCTAGATCTTTATGATTTTGTGGTAATATTGGAAATTGAATGGTTAGAGAGGTATCACATTAGGGATGATTGTTTTAAGAAAGAGGTGGAGTTTGAATCCCAGGGTGGAGTCCCAATTAAATTTATTAGTGATCGGCTAGTGTTCCCGAGTTGTTTAATATCAGGGGACCAAGGTTAAGGGATTGATTCGTCAAGGTTGCCACGCATAGCTCGCATATGTGATTGACACTTCGGCACAAAGGGTTAAACCGGGAGATATCCCTATTGTGTATGAGTTTTCCGATGTCTTTCCAGAAGAGTTACCTAGATTGCCACCTGATTGGGAGCGTGATTTCACTATTGACTTGGTCCCAGGAACAACACCAATACCACCGTATCGCATGGTATTAATAGAGTTGAAAGAGTTAAAGATTCAACTATGAGAATGACTAAACAAGGGCTTCATCAGACCAAGTCATTCACTATGGGGAGCACTTGTATTATTTGTCAAAAAGAAGGATGGGACCCTCTACTTATATGTTGATTATCGGTAATTAAACAAGGTTACCATCAAGAATAAATATCCACTTCCCAGGGTCAATGATTTGTTTGATCAGTTAAGAGGAGCTACAGTATTCTTAAAGATAGATTTGAGGTTCGGGTACCATTAATTGAAGATTGATGAGAATGATATGCACGAGACTACTTTCAGACAAGATATGGACACTATGAATTCTTGTTGATGTCGTTCGGACTGACAAATGCACCTGCAATAATTATGGATTTCATGAATAAGGTGTTCCATCCTCATTTAGATCAGTTTATCACAGTCTTCATTGATGATCTTTTGTTTTATTTTAAGGATGAAGAGGACCATGCTAGAAATCTCTGGATTGTGCTACAAATACTTCGCGAAAGATTGTTATATGCGAAGTTCTCAAATTGTAATTTTGGCTGAGGGAGATAAGATTCCTTGGGAATGTGGTATCAGGGAAAGGAATTTTTGTGAACTCGAAGAAAGAGGAAGCTATACTTAAATAGGAACAACCCAAGAATGTTACAAAAGTCCACAGCTTTCTGGGATTAGCTGGTTATTATCGGAGATTTGTTGAGGGTTTCTCAGTAATAACATCCCCTTTGTCGAGGCTAACTCAGAAGGGAATAAAATTTCAGTGGAATGATAAATACGAGGCAAGTTTTCAAGAGCTAAAGAGGCGATTGACTTCTGTACTAGTACTTGCCTTACTTACCCAGGGGTTAGCTATGAGGTATATAGTGATACTAGTCGCCAGGGACATAGCTGTGAACTTTTCCAGGCCTGTGGGCCAGTAAGGACATTGGGCTTCCAAGGGGATGGATCTAAGCTTGTAGGTCAGCGAGGACGTTGGGCCTCCAAGGGGGTGGAATGTTAGATTCCCATATCGAGGGAGAGGGGAACGAAGTAGGCCTTGTAAGGCTATGGAAAACTCTCCCTCACAGACACGTTTTTCAAAGGGTGGGAAGAGTAAAACCATGAGGGTTTGGCTGGGACAAAGCCCAAAGTGGACAATGTTTATAAGGAGGGTGGTCTAGCCTGTTACATTTTATGATAGTACCTAATTAGAGAATTGGCTTTACGTTTTAAATTTAGAAAGGCCTGCTTATAACATAAATACTAAGAGATTCAAATCCAATGATTTAAATCCCATCTACCTTTGGCAGTATTATTTGGGACATATAAACAAGAAGTGCATACATGAGCTCTATAATGATGGACTTTTAAACTCTTTTGATTTTAAATCCTTTGAGACATGTGAATCTTGTTTATTAGGAAAAATGACTAAAGCGTTTTTTACTAGAAACAGTCAGAGGGCTAGCGATTTATTAGTACTCATACATACTAATGTATGTGGACCATTAAATTCTATAACTAGAGGAGGTTTTCATTACATTTATTGATGACCTCAGTAGATATGGTTAAATTTATTTAGTGAAATATAAATCTGAATCCTTTGAAAAGTTTAAGGAATTTCAAAATGAAGTACAAAAACAAATTGACAAGACAATAAAATCCCTTTGATTAGATCAAGGTGGTGAATGTTTGAACTGAGAGTTTGATGACCATCTCAAAGAGTGTGGAATAGTTTCAAAACTTACTCCAACTGCAGCACCACAATGGAGTGGAGTCTCTGAAAGGAGGAATCTAACATTATTGGATATGGTTCGATCTATAATGAGTCATGCAAATCTTCCGTTGTCCTTTTGGGGATATGCTCTTGAAATAGTAGTGTTTAAACTAAATAAAAGTCAATCGAAGGCAGTAGAAAAGACACCATATCAGATGTGGATAAGAAAAGTTCCTAATTTGTCTTTTATAAAGATTTGGGGTAAGCTTATGTTAAAAGGTTAACATCTAAAAAAGTTAGACCCAAATCCGATAAATGCTTCTTCGTAGGGTATCATAAGGAAACTAAAAGATATTAATTTTACAATCCACCAAGACCAAAGTGTTTGTTTCTCAAAATGATGTCTTTTTGGAGAGAGAATTTCTTTTTAAAGGAACTAGTGGGAGTAAAGTACATCTTAAAGAAATTCCTGAGTCGCAAGAAAATGCTCAAACACAAGAGGAGCCTTGTTTTGATCTACAAAATATTATAGAAACTGCACCTGTGACACAGCCCCATATAGGTCTGAAAAGTTCGGTCATAAACCCAAAAGATATGGTTTCATGGTAATTAAACATCATCATCTATTACTGATAAAGGATGATGAACCTACATCCTATAAGGAAGTAATGATGGGCCCTAACTTCGATAAATGGCTTCAGGCCATGGAATGTGAAATGGAATCCATGTACCAAAACAAAGTATGAGTTTTGGTTGACCCAGTAAATGGTGTAAAAATCATTGACATAGATGGAAATATACATATGTACAAATCGCGATTGATGGCTAAAAGTTTTAAGCAAATTCATGGTATTAACTATGATGAGACCTATTACCTAGTTACGATGCTTAAATCCATTCGCATCCTCCTAGCTATTGTTGCATTCTATGATTATGAGATTTGGCAAATGGATGCGAAAACAACTTTCCTTTATAGAAATCTAGAAGAGGATGTGTACATGACATAGACTGAAGGTTTTACATCTCCTATAAATGTTGGCAAAGTATGCAAAATTTAATGATCCATTTGTGGATTGAAGTAGGCTTCTTGGTGTTGGAATCTTCATTTTAATGAGGCAGTCAAAGAGTTTGATTTCCTCAGAAATGAAGAAGAACTTTATGTTTACAAAAAGACTAGTGGGAGCATAATTGTTTTCTTGTTCATATATGTAGATGACATACTTCTCATTGGAAACAACATTCCTATACTTCAATCTGTGAAATCTTAGTTAGGAAGTTATTTTTGAATGAAAGAATTGGAAGAAGCAGCCTACATCTTAGGTATTAGAATCTATAGAGATGGATCGAGGTCGTTTATTGGACTAATTCAAAGCACTTATATTGACAAGGTTTCGCACATATTTAATAGGCAAGAATCTAAGAGAGGCTTTTTACCCATATCACATAGCATAGTTTTGAGTAAGACTTAGAACCTTTCGACACCAGATGAGTGAAACTACATAAGTAGGATCCTATATGCATTAGCTATAGGATATATCATGTATGCCATGTTGCGTACTCGTGCGAATGTTGCATATGCTTTGAGCATAACAAGTAGATATTAGTGAGATATAGGTGAAAGTCACTGGATAGCTGTTAAGAACATTATTAAGTACTTGAGAAGAATTAAGGATATGTTTTTTATATATGGAGGTGAGGAAGAGCTCATTGTAAATGGTTACACTGATGACAGCTTCCAATGAGACAAAGATGACTTCCAGTCATAGTCAGGTTTTGTATTCTACCTTAATGGTGGAGCAATGTGTTAGAACAGTTCCAAATAGGACACAATTTCTGATTCTACAACAGAAGATGAGTATATTGCTACTTCAGAAGAAGCAAAGGAGACTATTTGGGTTAGAAAGGTCATTATTGAACTTGGTGTGATTCCTAGCATTGTGAATCTAGTTGATATCTATTGTGACAATACTGAAGTCATTGCTCAAGATAAGGAACCAAAATCTCATTTAAAGACCAAACGTATACTCATACATTTTCACCTTATTTGACATATTGTTGAAAGAGGTGATGTGAAGGTGTGCAAAGTGTCAACAGATATTAATATAGTTGATCCGTAGACTAAGCCTCTTCCGTAGGCTAAGCATGATCGTCATATTAGAGCGTTAGGCATCAGACTTTTGGATGTGTGATCATGTAAAGGTGTAATTTTGTGACATTTTTTTTCGATAATCCATTAATAATGCCTAGTTATTGTTTATATGTTCATTTTGTGGAGTTATAAATGAATTTAAATAATAATCCCCATGAATAATGTGTATCTTACAATTTGCATCAAGTGTGTGACTTGGTTATAAGACCTGTTGTAATATGGATACAACTATTTTTAAAAGGTCCCTAGTTGTCATCATTAATATAAGGGGTCACAAAGACTGTCAAGACTAGCATGTTGATTAATAGATGACCATCTTTCACGGGTCATTAATATGGAGATATTATATTAATCACATAGGTTCATGTTAGAGAACATACAATTGAATCGACCTGCTATGAGAACACTTAAAAGATTATTATATAAGTGTCATAAGTGGTTCTCATCATAATTGATGAATATAGCCCATTGACTTGAGTTTGTCACAATTTCCTACATATGGACTAGTTTGTTTTGACATTGTCAAATGTCAGCCGTAAAAGGTGATTATAAAAGCAATGCTCAAGCATGCTATGAATCATGCAGAGCAATGTGGATGAAAAAGATAGAATTTGTCTCTCCCATATAATAGGAGAAAGATATCTCTAGGCCCCTCGATGAGTTGAGAATGAAAAATTGCATGGTCATGCACAAACGAGCTGAATGTCAGTCATTTGCTACACATCTAACTCAAAGGTCGAGAAACATGATTGAACCTAATAAGGATGACATTGTTTCCTACCTTATGCTAGATCGATATATAATGAGACAAAAGAACTACTTACGGATAATTGGTTCTTGTCTAAGTGGGAGATTGTTAGTGTATGCCCCATGAACCAATTATATAATATACTGTAATTTATCAATTGTGGTTCTGGTAATGTCAGGTAATGTGATCAATAACTTTATCACACTCTTTTCCATTTAGTTCCTTCTTACTCTTTTTGATGAAATAAAAAAATCAAGGCATAATAAATATCTTAATGCTTATTGATTAAAGTACAACTTGCAAATATAGATCTTACATATTCATTTCGAACAACTATAAATGACTTGGACCTTTAATTATAAGATTTTTTCATTTTTTTCACTTTGATCTGCTCACCCTTGCCTTCTCATAATTTTCCTAAATTTAAGAAAAAGAATAGTTTAACCATTAGTTTATCTAATAAGATTAGTGCAAGCAAACATTAAAGCAAAAAAAAATCAAACTTTTAACTTTTGGACCAGATCAATAGTGACACAAACTATTCCATTTTTTTTAGTCATTCACACAAACTATTCCATTTTTTTAGTCATTCTTTATGGTACATGGCTTCAAAACTCTTCATTAGAAGAAAAAGACTTATAATACTTATTCTACTTGAAACAACAATCCTTGGTCCTTTGTTTTAATAATGATGTAACATGATTTGAAACATTTAGGTTTTTAATGTCCATAATTTTAATCTAACTATGAATAATAAGTAAAATTTTAATTAATCTCAAATTCATGGAAACAATGTTACATCAATTTAAAGATTTTGAAAAATTACTGCAATTCTTTTCAAAGCATTTTCAAGCAACTTATCTTTCTTGAAGCCCTTAACATATTTCAGATAAGGTAGTTTTGTTCTTGTAATAATTCCTAGCTCACTCGACAATTTCACAAATTGGACCTTATCTATAGGACATTCTCGCTAAGAATTAATATGTATGGATAACTTGCAATTTATTACGACATGCATTTGTTACAATTCACAACAATAGTCTTACCTTTATCCTCTTTTTCTAGTAGTAGAATTGGAAGCTATAAGTAAATGGATTTGATAAGAAAATGCTTTAACTGCAAAAATATATATTAAAGCATAGGTATACTTGAAGGCATAAAAATATTACTAACATTCACTACTTGCACATTGTTTTTTGAGGCAGAATATTGTTTCTTTGTAGGATTTAAAGACATACTATTGATATTGCCATGTTTTGGTACTGTATTAGAATATTCTTTGTTTTCTTTAGCAACAAAAGGTTATGATAAGAAAATGTTTAAACTATGAAGATATATATTAGAGTATAATTACACTTAAAGGCATTCCACAATTTCAAACCTGCATTACCAGTGTCATTATTATTGTTGGCTAGGAATTGAATTTATAGGATTAACTAACTGATCTAGTTGAAGTTGCATGTTGTTATATTGTAAAATTTTTCTAATAGCCACCTTCTTTTTATTGTTTCTACCAGGTGTCGCAATGTTGGATATATATAAAAAATGTACATTATATAAAATAAATAAATATAACATATACGAAATAGAATCAAGAAAAACCAAAATTAGTAAGAAAGATAATATATATGAAATAGAATAAAGGAAAACATCATATTAATATTAGTAAGATAAATGTTACCAATATTATAAAAAGACAATAGAAAAGGCACTTTCAAGATACTTTCAATCATCATAATCAAGATACATTTAAGCATCATAATCAAGATCTTTACTAATTGTATTAGAATTCAACTCTTCATCACTATCATATTCATCTACAGTATCATTTTTGTCACATAATTCATCCTCAAGATAGTCTTCATCCCTTTCTTGATAAGATTACATTGTGCTATAGTTGTTTCTAATATATTGGGATCAACATCTCTCCTATGGAATGATGATATAACCTTATCTTCAATTTTGAGTGTTTTATTATTCCTTTGCAATTGAAGCTCTTGATATACTTCATCACTTATTTAACCCTTTTCACAAATTTTCTTTTCATAGAAATTAAAAAGATTTTGATGTTAAAATTCTTCATAACTTGCCAATTGTTGCCTAATGTGGTGTCATTAAGATAAAACACTTGTTTTACTTGATTTGCGAGCACAAATGACTCATTTTTATACTAAGTGTTACTAATATTGATGCTAGTAATATTTCCATTCACAGTAATGTTCATCCCTTTATCACCAAGATTAAACCTTTTGCATTTAAATAGAACAACCTATTTATCCTTAACGTAATCTAACTCATTTATTTTAGAGATAAGACCATATAAGTCAATAAAGTCATCCTTGTATTATCCATCAATTAAAACCCCAAAGTTTTGGCTTTTAAGGTGACTATCACATTTTTTCCTATGAAATCTAAGTACATTAGAAGTACAACTTGTATATTTTTTACAAAACATATGAGGCCCAAATGTCCAAGCATATAATTATTTCATTGCTTCTGGAAGTTTGTAGTTATGTAATTGTATCATTTGTAAAAAAATAAAATCATAAAAATAATGTTGTAATATTAACGGTAATGTTTATAGTTTTCTATTTTTACACAGATAATCTAAACCATAATGGAAAGTTTGTTTATTGTATTTCTTCAACATTAACTTCACATTTGCTTATAATCTCACTTTTATGCTATCTAATTAACGTGTAAGTTGATGTAAAAAAGAGAGGTTAAATATTAAATTATAATATGAACTAATGTTTGAGAAGTAATATACATATTCCATATACGAGACAACTTTCTGTAATTGTTCAAAATGTACCAATGCTAATTTTAAGTTAACTCCATATATTTTTCTGTTCCAGTTGATCTTGATTTTTGAGATAAAACTGAGTAGCCAACATCTTAATGAAAATCAAAGTGATGTTATTCCCTATTAACTTATGTCTTATCATCATGTAAGTACATATGACAAAATCTCAAACATTTATTTGACATATAAGCCTTTATAGTAGAGCCTTCAAATCAAGCTCTATTCTATGTGTAACATTTAAAAGAGCCCAAAACCTAAAATATTATAAAAGATCAACACTTGTTACTAAATCATAGCAAAAGACAATAAATGTAAAACTGAAAACAAATTACCTTTCAATTGATAACATCCAGTGAAATTGAATCAAGCCATATATGACAAGTGAATTGCCAAATACCTCATAACATCAAAGAATGATAGCAAAAAAACTAATTCAAGCTTACAAAGTTTCAAAGCAATGTCTCTTTCCATTTGGTCTATTTCTTCTAGTTTCAGTATCTTACAGTATAATTATTAAAAAATCACCTAATTCACCCAAAGTTTTTAGCACATCATTCAACAAACACCCATATATTCTAGGAGTAACCATTGTGGAAGCATATGAAAATCATGGCTCTTGTAACATTTTTATCGTTTTCATTGACATAATGGGTTATATTAGAGGCATACCTATTAATAAAATTAACAAATTTAAGAAACTGGAAAACAAGTTTGTTTATCATTTTTTGTCACTGCGTAACAAGCAAGAAAAATCATGTATGACACATCATCTCTCTTTTTCAAGTGTAAATATTTTCTCATATTCATGTCTTCCAAAAATAATCTTGCCTTAATTGTGTCTTTTAACTTTCCATCAATACCCGTCAAAGTACCTAAAATATTCTCATAAATGTTTTTTTCCAGTATGAATGATACTAAGATTATGCCTTAATATTAAATCCTTTTAATAAATTAAATTGAAAACTATGTCTTTTTTACTCCAATTGACACCAACATAAGTTCACTTTCTCTTTTTATTGCCTTGGTAAACCAAGATTATACCTTAATATTAAATCCTTTTAATAAGTTAATTTGAAAACTATGTTTTTTTACTCCAATTGACACCAACATAGGTTCACTTTCACTTTCTATTGCCTTAGTGTTTTCCAGGTGCAAACTCTTGCAAATGTGATAGATGATCTAGCACATCATCCCCTGAAATTTGCAAAGGAGCTTCGCTATATTCTAATTTTCCATTAAACAATTTGCTTCTCAGCCATTTATGCTAGTGTTCCAAATAATAACAATGTCCTATATAATATATTTTGCTTCGTAGCCTCACATAATGAGTTTGATGATTACACACAGGGCATTTCATATACCTTTTAGTACTCTATCTGAGCAAATTTCCATAAGTTAGAAAAAATTTATAGTCCATAAAAGAGCCAAATGCATTTTAATATTTTCACCTTTTACAAAATTATAAGTTTCTAACCTAACTTCCCAAATATATTTTAGATTATTAATTAATGGTTACATGTATGCATCAATGTCATTACCAAGAGTAGTAAGCCCTAGAATAAGCAAAGACAATAATAGAAAGGGCTACTTCATGCACTTTTATAAATTGCATCGCATAAGAATTATTACCTACATGCTATAAGAAGCATTCATATTACTAAATGGATTAAATCCATTATAGGCCAACCAAAATCGAGCATTATCACAATCCTCTACAACCTATGGAAAATTCCTATAAAAGTCTTTCCATACCCTTCAATTTGCTGGATGACTCATGACATTATCATCGATGCATTTTGTTTGTGCCACCTTATACCTATAGCTATTTTTGTGGATATACATTGCCTTTGTAGTCATGGTTTAATAGGAAATTATATGAAGATTTTATGAGGTATATTTTTTCCTTTTACATCATTCACTACAAATTGGACATTTTTGAAGATCTTTAAACTCCTTTTAAAAGATAGCATAATCACACTTACAAACTTGTATTGATATATATCCTAATCCTAGGTCCCTTAATAATTATTTTGCTTCATAGTAAGATTTGGGCAATTTGTGTTAAATTGGTAATGAATCTTTGAGCAAATCAATCAGTATGTTAAAATATTTATTACTCCACCTATTATATAGCTTGAAGTGCAACAACTTCACAACAAAAGATATATGTGAGAAATTATAACACCCTATATATAATTCTTCAAGAGCTTCTTTCATCAACTTTTAAGAGTTTATTTTATAATTATACTTAGGCATAGTATCATCACCTATAGTCTCCATATAATTTCCTAGATCCTCCTACCCTTCTTGAATTTCGTAATCTATATTGTTATTGCTACCACTATCATCAACTCCATATATTTCATCACTTAGATCAAAATTTCTAGTATTACTTGTTGGATCCCGTTTTTAGGATTATTATATTTTTATTTTTATTCTATTTATTTTATTAAATTATCAAGTATGAAAACAAATTAGAATTTATGAATTAGGAATTTTTGGAGTTTAATATGGTATATTATGATTTTTATAAGGTGGTATGAATGAAATAAAATTAAGGAGTTAGTAGGAATTTCACTAAATAAGGAAGGGAAAAATTGGAAAATCAAAAAGTTTGTCTTAAATTAATATGACAAAAGAGAGAAGGAGTCGTGAGTATTAAGGAAGAAAGAAGAGAGAGTCGTGGAAAAATCTAGAAAGAGAGAAGGAGAAATCGAAGCAAGGAAGAAAGAAGAGGAAAAGTGTAGGTGAGATCTTCTTTGTCTTTTCTTCTTGTTTTGATAGATTAAAGAAGTAGAAAAAGTAGGTTTTATGTGAAGAAAATGATGAAGGAAGTGGAGAAACTAGGTTGAAGATGAGGAAAGAAAGAAGAAGAATAAGAGGTTGATGTGTTCTTTAGGTCTTAGTTTTTCTAGTTAGATAAAATCAAGAAGAGATTAAGTGTAAGCTTAGTTATGGATAGCTAGGTTTAAGGAAAACTTTATGTGTGTGTGATTAAATGAAATATGTTTGTTCTCATTACGTCAAGAACAAGGCGAAGAGCAAGATTGATTTTTGGAAATATCAAGTTACAAAGGTGGGTAATATGTTTACAGTTTTGTGATCATGGGCTAAAATAATTGTGTGTATGTATGATGAATATGTTTGTTTTACTCAATGTGAATGTGGGAAAAATATTCTGTGAATATATATCATGTTGCTTTGTGAGAATTTTGTTACTGTTGTGTGAATGAAAAAAACAGAACATTGAAGAAGCATGAAATCATAAATATAGTATGAAATGTATGAGCATTGAAAAACTTGTTATGTGGGCAAGAGAGGAATCGGTTTCGTTAGTCTCATGCACGATGACCTATAGCCTTCTCTCGGCTGCTCACTTGTGGCCAGGAGATCCTGAGAAATCGGACTCGTTTTCTTTCATGGTGTAAACTTCAGTTTTCCCATTTCATTCCACAAAACTCTCGACCCATTATGTTGTGCATTGCATTTTTGGTATGCCAAGATTGATGCAATTTGAGTGTTATGCTTTGGTGATAAATTTCAGCCAATATATTCTATGTGATAATGTGTTGCGTTATGGATATTCATACATGTTTATGTGTGGTTCATTATTACTGGCTATAAACATATTAGCCACTGAGCTTTTCGGCTCACCCCATAAATTTTCTACTCCTCAGGTGAAGAATCAGCGGATCATAACTGAGCCCTTGCAAAGTGTTGGCAATCTCCAAGAATATTAGACTTTTGTAATTAAGATAGTGTGAATCATTTCTAGAAGCATATCAGCATAAACATTTTGTATGTATTTTGTAACCATGATACTGAAATGGCCTTTTGAAATGAAGTATAAAGATGTGTATCAAATTTGTTGTTGCAAATTGACAGTGAAAGTTGACATTCAAATGCAAAAATCTTTCTGATATATGTATGTATATATGTATGCAGATTATTTTTTTCTATTAAGATGGCTCTGTGTTGAGGACTTATTTGAATTAAATTATGTATCAAAGGAGTTTTGGTATGTAGGAAATTGAATGTTGGTTCGGGTCTTTGGAATTTGCAGTAGAAATGTATGTAAACTGT
>JANZXR010362455.1:0-20335 GCA_027575705.1 Erythroxylum echinodendron
TAGCGCTCCCTTATCTTAGGATATGTGTCGGAATGACCTACGGGCGTCCCGATGCGTACCCTAGGGTAATGGGGTGTCACAGATTTAAAGGAGCATTTCACTTTGCAATGTGATTTTTCAATTAAATCTAGAGATCTTCTCCTAGGTTATTTAGTATCTAAGTTTAATTAATGATAACCTCTTAATTAAACATAATCTAAGGGAAAACTAGGATTGTTAGAGCGTATTGTTAGTCTATAATCAATAGTCGAAAACATTAGAATGATGGGATATGTTTAATCTTGTTTAGCCAAGATTGATCCTAGGGCGAGACTTGACACATATTAAACACTTTTATCAGTTTCAATTGTTTTCTTTAATTTATTTTCACTAGTTTAATTTTAATTTATTTCCTTTATATTATAAAACCCAAAATCCCCTTTTATTTCCTTTGCATAAATTATTTTCATTATAAGAATTAATCAAACATTCCCTATGGATATAATCCCAACTCATCACAAATACAAGTTTTTAGTGTGCAGAGTTAGGTAAATTTTACAGTGCACTCGATATGTGTTATCATTCTCTCCCTTCTCGAGAGTTGCTGCAAGCTGGAGCTACTATTTGGTCTTCATCTTTATCGGTTATTTTTGGAATAAGCATCCAATTTTTCTAATGGTGAAGGCTTGGGCTGAAATGTACTGGAAAAAAAAGGATGTGAGAGGAGTATGCTTATGGAAGACGGAAAAATTTTGTTCAAATTTAGTTCAGAGCAACTTCTTACTGAAATCATTAAATCTGGTTCTTGGCATGTAGGTGGAAAACTCATGTTCTTAAAAAAATGGAAACCTGTTCTTAACTATAATAGAAGTATTGAAGTCTTCCCCATTTGGGTTCATTTTCACATTATTCCCTTAGAATTGTGGACCATTAAAGGCCTAAACTACATAGCAAGCTCACTAGGTAAGACAATTTGCATATACTCACAAACTGCTAATATCAAAAGGATTTGTTTTACAAAAATTTGCATTGAATTGAACAGGAACTCTGAATTACTTAATAAACTCCCTATTCTTAAGTTGGATGAATTTAGAGAGCTTAAACATGTAAAGATTCATGTCACATAACCTTGGAGACCTCACTTCACCACTAAATAATGGAAGGCCATGGGAAAAAGTTTCAAGATTGGTTGGTATAATGAGGTGATGAAATTAGCAACTATTGTTGAATTTAAAGGCTTAAACCTATCAGACATGCCAATCTGTGAAGATAAGATTGCAAGAGACAAATATGAACCTGGTACTAGCACTCCTATAAAGATCCAAAGTATTCTGATGAGTCTAGTAGTAATGACAAAGTTAGTTACAACTCAAATTTGCTAGTGTCCTATAACAAATGAACTCTTCTTCTAAGACAAAGGAGGATTTTGAAATTGTAGTGCAAAATGTTCTCAATTTTGAGACTCATAACTCTACTGAAATTTCTGCTAGAATATTTTAAATGGAAGCTAACGTAAGTATGATGGAATTCTAGACCTAGTCAAAAGTTGTTGACAAATTCTTGATGAAGGATATATCTCCTTCTAACTTATGCAGAAGCTAAAAAGGGTAAAAGCAGCTGTCAAAACCTTTTCTTCCCAAAACACTAGACAAATTCAAGATTGTAAGACTAAGCTACAACTAGCTCAAGAAGTCTGTTATCATCACCCTTATAACTCTTAAATGAGTGATACTAAAATTGTGAGACTTAAGGAATATCAACAAGCTCTTTCTTTACATCATTGAACCCTTCGAAGGCTCCTATCTTAGATGGATTCACTGCCATTTTTTCAATAGACCTTGTAAGATGTTGAGAGAGATCAACCACACCTTCATTTGTGTTGCTCCAAAGAAACTATATCCTTGCTCCTTGATAGATTATAGACCCATTTCACTTTGCAATATGCTATAAAAAGTCATTGTCAAGTTTCTGACTAGCATAATGAATAAGGTTCTAGTTGGAATAGTCTGCCAAGCCCAAAGGGCTTTCGTTGAGGGTAGAACTATTATTAACAATATAATGCTTATGTAGAAACTTAGTAAAAATCACTAGTTTGGGAAAAAATTGAAGAGTAGCATTTGGAAAGTTGACTTTCATAAAGCTTTCGACATAGTAAGTAAGGAGTTCATTCAAGCCTATATGGATGCTTTGGAGTTCCCTGATCAGTTCAAGAAATGGATTATACTTTGTCTTCAAACTTCATCAGTGAGTATACTAGTTAACGGTGCTCCAAATTAGCCATTGACATGTGGTAGAGGGATCAAATAAGGGGATCAGCTGCAATATCCCACATTATAGAGTATGTACCCCAACATCCAGAGGATATTTAAGTACATATTGTATGACAATGGTATGTTGAGCAAACATAATCTCTTAAATGGTGTCATAAAGAATACATAATACTTAAAAACCTCAACTCTTTATTTCATTCATTCACAAAAGATTAAATTGTAGTCATTGAAACCAATATTTACATTACCAAACATGAGAAAGTTTACAACCCTTTATACATAAGTTCTACATGACATAAGTAAACTACATAGAAACAACTACAACTTCTCATATGCCAGCTAACAAACCTTTAAGCCATATCTTAATCCAAATTATTCTTCTAGAGAATCTTAGAAATCTATGTCTCCTATCTTATACTTGAAAAGCCACATTGTAATTTTTGATGAGTTTTGTAAACTCATTGAGTGAACCCTCATTGATGATCTTACTCTAGTCAAATAAACAAATATCACACAACCAACAAATTTCACAACATTTTCCATTATAATAAGGCATAATGAATGTCACACATTTCACGTACATTCTTTTAGAACATGTATAAACTGATCAATCACATTATCATGGCATATCACTTTATCATCACAATTTTAGAAAAGGTTTCATAAGCATATATTTCATAATCATAACTATAGAAATGCAGATGCATATGAGACTCCAAATTCGTTATTATTTGTTATGACTGAGTGCCTTTCAAATACAGACATAGATACTAGCTCATTAGGCTCAGTCAGATATAGAAATCACTAAGCAAAGCCCTACGTGCAGAATTATGAGCTTAAAGATCTTTCAGGCTGACTACTCTAATCATAATGCCTTTACCTGAACGTACATCTTACGAAATGCATCGAATAATAGAATATTCCATGAATTGCATTCACTTATGATGAACAAATAGAATATGATATTCATCGGACCTCTGTCTGGCATTCAACTTTCGTTAAGTATTCAGAAATCATTCAAAATTCAGTTGAAAATAGATATCATTCAAATTCTAGATGCAAACAGAACACTTCCAATAAATTCTTGAATATCAAACTCCTTGAACCATTAAAGCCTAGAATTCACATATAGATTACAAACAGTTCAATAATTGGAAGTTAAATAGAAAAAATCAATCCTAGGAAGTTCATCTAGGTTGACTCATAGAATGCTCCAATTATATTATTGCCTCGATGGTCTAGCAATGTTTGAATGGCGTCTGACTTGAGCAGCTAAAATCATATAATAACACATAATTCACATTACAAAGTCGATCAATCAAACACATATTCATTTGTGCCCATATATACATATGTCATGTTCAATACATGCTTAATAGATTTTTCCCAGGTATGTAACCTTCTTCAAATTTCTTAACCATTCAACATCTTACTTTGTATACTACCATTTTGTAATCAGTTTTGCACCTTTAAATTGGCTTGATTTATTCCAAATTTATCAATCATAAACTTATCATAATTAAAAAATCATTTAGAATTCAGTTGTAAACAGATATCATTCAAATTTCATTTGCAAACAAAACACTTTCAATACTTTCCTAAATATCAAACTCCTCGGACCATTAAAGTTCGGAATTCACATACAGATCACAAACAGTTCAGTAATTGGAATTTAAATGGAATAAATCAGTCTTAGGAAGATCATCTAGGTTGAGTCATAGTACGCTCCAATTTATGTTATTGCCCAGATAGTCCAGCAATGTCTAAATGGCATTCGATTTGAGTGTCTAAAATCATACAATTCACACATAATTCATATTACAAAGTGGATCAATCAAATACATATTCATTTGTGCACATATATACATATGCCATGTTCAATGCATGCTCAATTGACTTTTCCCAAGTATGTAACCTTGTTCAAATTTCTTAACCATCAACATCTTACTTTGTATACTACCATTTTGCAATCAGGTTTGTGCCTTTAAATTAGCTTCATTTATTCCAAATTCATCAACAATAATTTACACTTATCCTTGAACATTTCCATGATCCAAAAGCTTTTTATAAAGCATACACAATTGGTACTTTAGATATGAAAGTTTAGCAAGCTAAATCTATACATTCACCAAAATTTTCCAACAACATATGCTTATACATTCACCCAATTATCAGTCGTAAATACCCTATGTTTTTCATTACCTATTCATCTATACCTTATACACATTATTCATGTCCTAAAGATCATATTTGCATTAAAAGAATTCATCTGTTCCTTTAACAAATCAGAATTTCCAGATTTGAACTCAACACATCAAAATAATCCCTTCTTTAAGTTATGGAAGACAACCCCAACACAGTGAAGAAGGGTAATCTAGAGGACTTTTTCATCCCCTACAGTATTAACAAGATCATCATAAATACGGTATTCGTTGACTTAGGTGCAAGTATAAATACGATTCCCTGCACTCTTAGTCTTAAATTAAGGTCACAAGAGTTAGTTCCTATAAAGTTTTTGGTTAAGACAGCTGATAGGACTTCACTAAGACTGATAGCAGTCAAGATTTGTAACTTTATCTTTCCCACAGATTTCTATATTTTGGACATCAATGAAGATGAGGATACTCCGATGATTCTTGATCGACCATTTTTAGCCGCTGAGTGCTTATTGATTGATATAGATGGGGCCGAACTAATACTATGAGTAGGGAAGGAGCAACTGACCTTTAAGGAGACGAGGGAATAGAGACACAAAGATATACTTGACGTGACATACTTACCAAAACAGGTGATGTTTTGCAGTCGCGACTTCGAGATCCATTCTAATAGTATTGTTTAGTCTTTATTGATGTATGGGATTTGAGATTGATTAGAATTATTTGTTGTTAAGCGTTGATTTTTCTGTCCAAACTTACCTTCGGGTTTATTTATTCTTAAGATTAATAAAATTAATTTGATTGTGTTTTATTTGGACTTATTGTGATTCAATTTGATTCTTCGTAACTAGGCAATAAACTGGGAGGGTGAGCGGTGAAAATCATTGATTTAGATTAACAAGAGTTAAGTAAATTGTAGGTAAAGAATTGAATCAAACTGTTAAAGTTATGTAACTAAAGATCAAGCACAGATTCCTGGTAGGTTAATAGACAACATTAGAAGTAATTTAGGTTTTGGACAAATTGTTGATCAAGAGATTGTAATTTCCATAATTTGAATTAGGGTTTATTAATTAAGGTTAAGAACTATAACTCGAGAGAGAATAATTCACCCTATGCTAGTTAAATCGAAATTTTCATAATTGGGTAGATTTTCTTTAATTTCGAATAGATTCCCCCTTTCTCTGA
The DNA here is from genome assembly GCA_027575705.1 of Erythroxylum echinodendron. NCBI lineage: Eukaryota > Viridiplantae > Streptophyta > Magnoliopsida > Malpighiales > Erythroxylaceae > Erythroxylum > Erythroxylum echinodendron. The sequence continues at coordinate 5,594 of JANZXR010362455.1, forward strand.
ATTGGTTGCTTCTAGGTTGAAATTTAGATTAATTGTGTGAGTTCACTTTTCTTTGTTCTTTTGGGTGCTTAATTTCTCGTATTTGATTCTCAATTGATTTAAATTTCTGCATTAGTTGTTAATTTAGGTTTACAAACCTAGCTCCTGTTAGATTTTAGGACTAGTTCCCTTCCTCGTGGGATCGACACCTTAGGTACTATACAAACGAGCCATGCACTTATAGACTTTATCGAGGTTATAAATAGTAAAACTTAGCGTGTGCATAACCTTGTGAGCAAGTTTTTGGAACCGTTATTGGGGAAGGCAACTTAGTTCTATAATTTAAGGCATTAGGATAGCTTTTAATTTTGTTTTTGTTTTTCGTAGTTCAATATTGGAATTGTGCTCTTGCATGAACACAAGAGTCACGAGGGGTTCTAGACATAATACGTTTAGAATGAACCCTTGGGAAAGCTTGGTGAGAAGAAGAAGAAGAGTTTGAGAAAGAACAAATGGTTGAGGAATTCCAAAGAAACATAGATCAAGAATTCAACCTTGGTAGGCAACAATAGAGGACCCTCATGGACTTTTTGAGGCCAAGGTTCAATTCTGTGAACCAAGGAGTGGTTAGATTGCCTATTCAAGCAGTTTCTTTTGAAATCAAGCCAGCCTTCCTGAATATGCTTCAACAAAACGTCTAGTTCCATAGACTTGCAAATGAAGACTTGAATGCCTACATCGTGAGTTTTCTCGAGATCTGTGATACTTTTCAGCATCAGCAGATGTCAGAAGATGCAATGAGAATTAGGTTGTTTCCCTTTACGCTTAGGGTTAGGGCGAAGGCTTGGTATCATTCACTAAGCCTCGCTAACATTACAACATGGGAATAGTTAGTATGTGCCTTCTTGGATAAGTATTTCCCACTAACAAAGACCACCAAAATTATTAAGGAAATTATTAATTTTCAACAAGGTGAGGGTGTTTTCATTTATGAAGCGTAGGAGCATTACAAGGATTTGCCGAGGAGATGCTCATACCACAATTTACCTAAGGAGTTTCTGCTACAGACTTTCTATAACGGAGTAAACCCACATACTAGAGGCACCATTGATGTGGCATCGGGAGTACCTTTAATGAGAAAGACAGTCAATGAAGTAGAAGAATTAATAGAGGAGATGGCCAGTAATAGTTGCTTATAGGCTAGTGAACGTAGTAGGCAACCTACTAACTTTAGAGAGCAGAAGGGAGTTGTCACTGTTAATAAGATGATGGAAATGTAAGCTAAGATCGACAACTTGACGCAACAACTCAGCAATTTGAAGACATCATCCTCAGCTACGGTAAAAGCCGCGTAATTGAAGTGCGATCTATATGGCCAATTTTATCATGATACAATGGACTGTTTTTTAATGAGAGAAGATAATCCGGAGCAAGTTAATTATATGGGAGTCCAATTGAGCGGGTAATAATCCCTACTCTAACACATATAACCCTGAGTGGAAGAATTATCCAAACTTCTCCTAGTCTAACAACAACAATGGAGGGCAGTACAGGCCCTAAGGACAATCGAGCTTCCAACAGGAAAAAACAAGCTCGATGGATTCAAAATTGGATAAAATTTTAGATAAGATAGGAGGAATGGAGGAAGCACATAGGAGGCTCGAGAGTAAATTCGAGCAAGTAACAAAGAATCATGCTTTTTCTATCCACAATTTAGAAGTCCAAGTGGGGCAGCTTGTAAAAGCAATGTCAACTACGAATGTTAGAACTCTTCCAAGCAACACCGAGTTGAACCAGAAGGAGTATATTATAGTTGTAAGCCAGACTCAGGACGAAGAGCTGGAAAAGGTAGAAAAAGGAGGAGGTAAAGTAGTCAAGGATGATCTTCCAAGTGAGATTGTAAGCAAATCAGTGCCAGTAACTCAACGAGTATTCCCGCACCAATTTTTTGCTCAGAAGGAATTATATGCTAGGAGGGGAGTAGGAACGTTATAAGAGATTGAGCTAAACAAAGTCGAGGAAGTGACAAAACGAATACAATCTAAACTAATATTATAAGATCCTTTCATAGATAAGGGGAAGGTGCAAATACTGGAAGACAACCTGAACATAGTGAAGAAGGGTGATCCAGGGGACTTTTTATCCCCTGCAGTATCAACAAAATCGTCATAGATAGGGCATTTGCAGAATTAGGTGCAAGCGTAAACATGATGCCCTACACTCTCAGTCCTAAATTGGGGTTACGAGAGTTAGTACCCATAAAGTTTTTGGTTAAGACGGCTCATAGGACTTCACAAAGACCGATGGGAATCATAGAAAATGTGTCAATCAAGGTTGGTAACTTTATCTTTCCCATAGATTTCTATATTTTAGACATCAATGAAGATGAGGGTACTTTGATGATTCTTCGTCGACCATTTTTAACCACTGCGGGCTCAATAATTGATGTGGATGGGGGTAAGCTAATACCACGAGTAGGGAAGGAGCAACTGACCTTCAAGGAAACGAAGGGAGAGAGGTATGGAGACATGCTTGATGTAATGTACTTCCCAAAATAGGTGGTTTCCTGTAGTCATGACTCCGAGATCCATTCCGACACTATTATCTAGTATTTATTTGGATTTCATTAATGTATGGGATTTGAGATTGATTAGAATTATTTGTCGTTGAGTGTTGATTTTTCTATCTAAGCTCAAGTTCAGGTTTATTTATTCTTCAGATTAATAAAATTGATTTGATTGTGTTTTAATTCGATTTAGTATGATTCAATTTGATTCTTTATAACAGGGCAATAACCCGAGAGGGTGAGACAGTGAAAATCATTGATTTAGATTAACGAGAGTTGGGTAAATTGATGGGTAGAGAATTGAATCAAACTGGTAGAGTCATGTAACGAGATATCGAGCACAAAGTCTTAGTAGGATAATAGACAACGTTAGAACTAATTTAGGTTTTGGACTGATTGCGGATCGAGAGATCGCAATTTCCATAATTTGAATTAGGGTTTATTAATTAGGGTTAAGAATTATAACTCGAGAGAGTGTAATTGACCTGAGGATCATCTCGGCGCATTAAATCGAAATTTTCATAAATGAGTAGATTTTCTTTAATTTCGAATAGATTCTCGCTTTCTCTAAATTGGTCGCTTTTAAGTTAAAATTCGGATTAATTATATGAGTTCAATTTTGTTTGTTCTTTTGTGTGCTTAATTTCTCATATTTGATTCTCAATTGATTTAAATTTCTACATTAGTTGTTAATTTAGGTTGACGAACCTAGCTGTCATTAGATTTTGTGTTGGACCCTATTTTTGGAGCCCAACATTTGTAGTCATAAAAATGTAGACAAACTCATTTCTTCAACTTTGGGACATATTTTGGGAAATCTCAAATTGAAATTTCAATTTATCTTCTTCGGAACATTTGTTTCCCATTTTCTTAAGTTTCTAATGACTCCAAAATCATTCCATTTGGTTCAGAAATCTAAAATTTATAGCCCAAACATTTTCAGATTGTTGTTATACTGAAGTAATACATTATACTCAACTTCCATCAAGAAATTGAAAGTCTTAGAGACTGAATTAAAATTATATTTTTTCTAGGTAATTGTGACACTATGACTCAAGTTTATTTAGAGATAAAACTCATCACAATTAGAGCTCTACAGATTAAGATATCATCAAAATACTGAAGCATGTTCAGTAAAAATATCCAACACACACTCTTCCAACCGATCCCCTCACTTTGACTCAATCAATCTTTTTCAAATTAATACAAAAATATATAAAATTCTTTGGAGAGATAGAAGACTGTGTTAGGAATCCAAGGCCTAAGTTATTTAGAGGTTTTACAAAAAATTTATGGTCAAAAGATTGAAACATGTTCAGGTTGGAGGAAAGGACCTTCGGGAAGCGATCGTTCAGAGCACAATCATGACCTAACGAGCGCGCCCGCAATGTCGCGATCGTGAGTTTCCTCTTCTCTCTTTTCTTCCACCTATTTGTCTTGGTAAAATGGGCATAACTTTCACTACAAGTATCGGATTAAGGTTGTTCAAATTGAAGAAGACTTTTAGACCTACAACTTTTATGCAGACTCGAAAACAAATTTTAACTCTATAAGGGTTAAACGTTCAAACCATTGCAGCTGTCCTGAAAGTCCATCCTATGCAGCATCATAAACTTCTAATAACCATAACTCTCAACTACGATATCCAAATGTTTGATACTATATAGCATTGGAAAGCCATAAAGATAATCTACAACTTCTAAGAAGACAACTTTGTCTAATTCTACCTATATCGATCCAGTTTTTCCCTTAAAGGCAAAACACAATTTCCACACCTATGGAAGACTTGAAAAAAAAATGTACAATTACAAGATGACTAAGCACATACACATTGTAAAATTCTTCAATTCTTCATGAATTTCCAAATCAAAATGAATTTCGTACATAGCTTTAATTACAAATTAGCGTTTCACCAAATTCTTAACAAAAGATTTAAAAAATACATTGGATGCTCAATGTTCAATGTGCTTGTAAAGCTATCCAAAAATCTAGCCACTAACTTAGTACAAAAGCTAACTATCTTGGAATTTGTTCAAATGCCTTGCAAGGATTCACTGATCTTCTCGATCTTCACCTAAGGAGTGGGAAAAATATTAGGTTGAGCTACACAACTTAGTAGCTAATATATTTATAGCTATTAGCGATGAGCCACACAATCTAACATACATACATGTAATCATATAAGCATACTCATCTTATCTTGACCCAACAATGTAAGTTCAACATTCATAACCCATAACTCAATACATCATCACATGAAACATATTGGAGGTGATTTAACATTAAATCATAATACTCAACTTCATCAAAACTTAACACATCAAAATGCAAATGTACAAACAAATAGGGTTCCGTGGAACAAAATAGAGAAACCGAAGTTTACCTTGTGAACGAAACGAGTACACTTTTCGAATCTCCTGTGCCACAAGCGGGCAGCTGGGAGTAGGCTTTATGTCAACGTCCACATAACTATGAAACGGGTCCTCTCTCGCCCAAAAAAAATCAAATTTCATGCTCAATTCAATCAATCACAAGTTTATATTCTAATGCTTTTTCTTCTTTCCATTTAATCAAAATGCCATAATACAATTCCAAGGCATAGTATAATTATACTCACAATTCATTTTTTATCATATGTCGTTCATAATAATGCAATTTCCACATCACAACATCTCAAAGCAAATAATTTTAACACACAACACACACATAAGGAAATTTGCTCATTACACAGTAGCTATAAATAAATTACCCACCTTATAACTCTTGAAAATCCAAACTCAATTTGGCCCTTCCCTTTGCTCTTGGTTAGGATTTTCTTGATTTCCTAAAACAAATCAACTTCCCATTAAATTCCAATTTAATAAAACCCTTAAAACTTCCATAATAACAACAATTGAAATCCACATAATTCAAGCTCAAAACTATCCTACCCAAAGTCCATCTAGGTTAGAGAACCCAAAACCTAGCTTAGGAACCCAAAATCAAATTGGTCTCTCAATCATCTTCTTTCAACACAACCCATTCTCTACTTCCTTCTCTACCTAAGCAAGAAAGAAAGATAAACTTACCTTAAATAAGCTTGATTCCTTCTCTTTCCATGTTTTCTTCTTCTTCCCTAGCTTCTCTCACTACTCTCTTCTCTTCTTTCTTTCTTCTTCTCACGATTTCTTCTTTTCTTCTTTCTAATGGACATCTTCTCTCCTTCTTCTCTCTTATTTTCATTTTTTTCACTCTTCTCTCCCTTATTCATGTTTTTCTCCTTCTATTATGCAAGACAACACTTTCCCTTATTCACGTTTTTCTCCTTCTATTATGCAAGACAACACTTTCCCTTATTCACGTTTTTCTCCTTCTATTATTCAAGACAACACTTTGTTCTTCCAATTTTACCCTTAATGAATGTAAAAGTCATCTTTGTCCTTCCTTTTTTGCTTTATGACTCTTAAACATAGTAACATGCCCAAATTGCCCTCATACACTCTTTAAACATTAATTTTACTAACTAGTGAAATAAAATCCTACTAACATTGAAATAAATAATTAAGTTCCAATAAATAATTCTATTATCACCTCATAATTCATTCTAAGGCAAAAATTCAAATTCCATGCTTATTCCATAAACTACCATGCTTAATTCAATGAAAAAAACTTTCATGGGCCAACATTTCTCCCCTTTTAAAATAATTTCGTCCTCAAAATTATTACCTGAGTCATTGAAGAGATGTGGATACTTCTCCTTCATTACTTCCAAAGGTTCCCATGTTACCTCCTCCGTTGAATGGTTCCTCCATAAGACTTTAACCAACTAAACAATCTTATTTCTCAAAACCTTTTCCTTCGAATCTAGGATCTCTACTGGTTGATCCTCATATGTCAAATCCTCCCTTAAATGAACTTCTAAAGGTTGAATTATGTGTAAAGGATCTGATCAGTACTTCCCCAGCATCGATACATGGAAAACATTGTGAAGCTTAGATAATTTCGGTGGCAAATCTAATTTGCAGGCTAACGGCCCAATCTTCTCAATGATCTCATATGGGCCTATGTATCTTGGACTAAGCTTGCCTTTCTTACCAAACCTTAAAACCCCTTTCTATGGAGAAGCTCTAAGAAACACTTTGTCTCTAATTTTAATTTCCATCTCCTTTCTATGTGCATCCGTGAAACTTTTCATCCTATCCTGAGCTGCTTTAAGTCTCTCTTTCACTAGTTTAATCTTATCAACTATGACGTACACCAATTCAGGCCCTAAAAGCCTCCTTTCACTTTCCTCATCCCAACAAATAGAAGTTCTGCACCTCCTAATATACAAAGCTTTATAAGGTGCCATTTGAATTCCCAAGTGATAGGAATTATTGTAAGCAAATTCAATTAAAGGCAAATGATCATCCCATGAGCCTTTAAAATCCATAGCACAATCTCCCAATATTGCCTCCAAAGTTCGTATTGTCCTCTTCGATTATCCATCGATCTGTGGATGGAAAGCTATACTAAAGTGTAAATTAGTTCCCAAAGCCTGTTGTAAGCTTTCCTAGAATCTAGAGGTGAACCTAGGATCTCTATCTAAGACTATCGAATTTGGAATCCCATGAAGCCTGATTATCTCATCTATGTATTTCTTGGCCAAAGCATTCAAAGAATTTGTCTTCTTAATTAGCAAAAAATGTATGGACTTAGTTAGCCTATCCCCAATCACTCATATTGCATCATGCTTCCTACTAGTTCTTGGCAATACCATTAAGTAATCCATTGAAATCTTCTCCCACTTCCATTCAGGAATATACAAGGGTTTAAGCTTGCCTAAAGGTTCCTAGTGTTCAGCCTTGACTTGCCTAATTGCTCTTCTATATCATACAACACATACACATTTATGCATTACTAATTTGCACAATCACATTAATATTCAATCATACACATATGTATATGTGTTATGTATAATGCAAGCTCAATAACAATCCCTGGTATATTTCCTTAATTCACATCTAATAATCATTTAATAACATCTTTCAATCATTCTTTAATACTTAGTACACTTTACTCATTTTAATAACCTAATTCATCATCAAATAGGGTCATTCAATATCTCATTCAAGCCTAATTACATCATAAGGAAGCCCTTTAATATTAGTTTGTTCAAACATCACTCAAAAGATAACCCTTTTACTCCATATGTTTGCCCACGTTCATGACAGAACTGTATTTTTGCTAGGCTATGATTGTAGGGTCACCACTATCGTTCCCTAAAATTTCTTCTCCATTTTCATGATTTCAACATAAATATACCAATATCAATTTCACACCAAATTTTCCATTATTCACATCCATTTATGCAACTTCATTATGTGCTAATTCAACTACCATATTAGTTATATTAAAATACATAAAACTTATTTGTTTCATCATCATTCACTTAGTCTTATCATATATGCATTCTAACTTTCTCCATATTATACTGAAGACATCTTATTCCAAAATAATCATTTCTACTTAGTTTTCCTCTTTATTCTTACTTCCATTTCAACTCAATATCATTCATAAAAAAAATCATGATCTATGTTTGATCATAAAAACCAAAAATAAAACATCCGTATATACACATTCATCATATTTTGTGCACACATATTTTACTCCATTATCACATTCATTTCACTTCTAAACCATCACCTTAATTTCTTTTCATTTTAAGACACTCCATTACTCCTTTTCTTTAGCTTTAAACTTATTTAGTTTACCTTAATAACAACTACCAAAAATTCATGTGTTTATACATCAAAAATAAAATATAGCCATCCATTTACTAACCAAAATTTCTACACTCTTTCTACACCATCATAATGGTCTTTCTATCTCAAAGTCATCTCTACAACAACTTTTGAATCATTACTCATCATATATATGTAAAAATAAGATATTAATCTGTTCATTTCTTCACTCACGGTTCACATATATATATCACCATTTCATGATCATTTAACCTTTAACTATCATCATACATGTTTCATTCAACAATCATGCAGAACAATACACTACTTACTTGTTTTAGCTTCAAGATCTTCAAATCACACTTAACCCTAGCTTTCCAACATTGTACGATCATCATCATTAAAGGTGGAAGGGTTAGGTTTTTAGTGACAAAATGATGAAGACAATTAAAAATGGAAGTAGTAAGTGAAAGATAAAAAAAAGTTTCAACGTTGATAGGTGAGAAGAGAGTGTCGTTGATGAAGAAGATTGAAGAAGATGAAGAAGAGAGATTAACAAAGAAATAAGAGCAAATAATAAAGTGAAATACAAATTAATGGTTTTTCATTTAGGAGAAATAACACAGTTGAAGACATGATATGGAAAGTGACACTTGTCACTTGCCACATGTCCATATCCTATTCACTTTGCCCTCTTTAAAACTAGTCAATTTGTCTCAAATTTCAAATCAGATTGTCTCCCAATTTTTGTGACATTTGTCATTAAATTATAATGCCATTTATTATAATTTCTACTACCTTTTAACACTTATTTTTGTTCCTATTTGTCAATTTTCCTTCTTCTTGGCATTTTTCCTAGTCCCAAAAATACTGAAAATTTTTGAAAATTTAAATCTTTACCAAAAATTATAAATTAATACTTATACTCACCAAATCAAAATTTCAAAACATATAATCTACAATTCAAAATATAATCACATTTATAAATCAATTATACCTAGAAAGTGTCAGATGAGTGTACAAATAGTCCTTGTAATGTGTGCAATAATCAAATTCATGTGTATATGTATATTATATTATGCATGAGCATGAAATGTAATTTCCTAATTTCTTAGTAATATATCTCATGTACAGTATTTTAGGGTCCTAACCCTTAGCATAGGAAAACGAGATGTTACAATTCTCTCCTTCTTAAGAAATTTTACCCTCAAAATTCTTACCTGATTGTTCGAATAAGTGGGAATAATGTTTTCTCATATGTTCCTCCATTTCCCATATAGCATCCTCACTCGAGTGATTCTTTCAAAGCACTTTTACCAATGGAATTACATGGTTTCTCAATTATCTTCTTTGATATCACACTATTTTGATTAGCTCCTCTATATAACTCAGATTACTAGCAGCTTCAATCTCTTGAGTTAGTAATACATGCATCGGATCATATCGATATCTCTTGAGCATACTCACATGGAATACGTTGTGTATCGAAGACATCTCCATCGGTAAAGGTAATTTATAAGCCAATGGTCCAATCCTCTCAATGATGTCATAAGGGCCAATATATTTAGGACTCAACTCACCTTTTTTACCAAACCTTAGCACTCCTCACTAAGGCGATACTCTCAGAAATACTTTGTCTCTTGCTCTACCTGATCTATGTAACTCTTCTATTTATCTTGAGCTACTTTAATTTGACTACAAATTAGTTTCACTTTATCCATAGTATCCTATATCAGTTTTGGGCCTTTTACCATTCTCATGCCCTTTTCATCCCAATACAGAGGCGAACGACATTTTCTGCCATATGATGCCTCATATGGTCCCGTTCAGATACTACTGTGATAATAGTTGTTGTAAGCAAATTCAATCAAGGCTATATACTTATCTCATGCTCCTTGCAACTCCAATACACGTGCACTAAGCATATCCCTAATGATATTAATCATCCTCTCACTCTGTCCATCTATTTGAGGATGAAATGCAGTACTGAAGTTTAAATTCATACCTATAGCTAACTACAAACATTTCCAATTTCTTGAAATAAATCTGGGATTCTTGTCTAATACAATGGACACTAGAACCACCATATAGTTTAACTATCTCATTCACATACCTCCTGGCTAACTGGTCTAGTGATTTATTCTCTCTCAGTAATAAGAAATGGGTAGACTTCGTCAATCAGTCCATCACAACCTATAACACATCATTTTGGTTTAGAGTCTTTGGAAATCCTATAATGAAATCCATCAAGATTCACTCCCATTTCCACTCCAAAATAGTTAAAAAATTAGCTTCCCAACTGGAGCCTGATGTTTATCCTTAATCTGTTGGCAAGTTAAAAACTTAGCAACATACTCCACTAATTGCTTCTTCATCCCTGGCCACCAAAATGTTGCTTCAACGTCTTATACATCATGGTGGTACCAGGATGCATAACATAAGCTACTACATGAGCTCCCTCTAGAATCTCTCTTCTCAAATCATTGATTTTAGGCACACGCCATCTCTGGTTCAATCACAGTGTCTCATCCCTCAATTCAAATTTAGAATCCGGATTCACCTTCAACTTCTTAATGAATTTCACCATTTTAGGATCTTTACACTGAACTTTTCTATTTTTTTCAGACAACATTGGTCTCAGTCTCAGTGTGGCTATCAATGCCTCATTATGCTCTAGATTTAACTCAACATTCAATGCTCTCAATTGAATTACGTTTGGTAACCTCGATGTTTGAATTTGAGCTATAGTGTTATTGAATTTTCTACTCAATGCATCTACTACAACATTAGGTTACCCTGATGATGCTCAATTGTGTAGTCATTGTCATTCAATAGCTCTATCCATCTCCTCTATCTCATATTTAACTCTTTCTAGCTCAACAAATAACTCAAGCTCTTATGATTAGTATATATTTGGAATGTCTCTCTATACAGATAATGTCTTCATATCTTTAGAGGAAAAGCCACTGCAGCAAGCCCTAAATCATATACCGAATAATCAATCTTGTGAGACCTTAATTATCTCGATGAATAAGCTATCACTTTACCATACTGCATTAGTACACATCCTAATCATTGATGCAAAGCATCTCTGTAATCCACATAACCTCCAGTTCCCAATGGAATAGTCAACACCGGTATAGTAATTAATTGATGCTTCAGCTCCTCAAAACTTTTCTGACATTTATCACTCCATCTGAAAGGATTATTCTTCCAAAGAAGTTTAGTCAGAGGGGCGTAAATCGATGAGAGCCCCTCGAAAAACCTCTGATAATATCTAACTAATCCAAGGAAAATCCAGATCTTAGAGACATTCTTCGGAGTTTCTTACTTCATTACTTCCTCTATCTTCTTTGGATCCACTTTTATGCCTTGTCCAGTTACTATATAACGCAGAAACACTACTTGAGCCAGCCAAAATTCACACTTACTGAATTTGGCATGCAATTGTTTTTCCCTAATAATCTGTAGGATTAACCTCAAGTGTTCAACATGCTCTTCTTTACTCTTTGAATACACCAAAATTTCAACTATGAACATAATCACAAAATGATGCAAGTAAGGGAAACACCTTATTCATCAAAGCCATAAATGCAATTGGGGTATTAGTTAACCCAAATGACAATACTAGACATTCAAAATGCCCATACCCCCTCTTGAACACACTTTTCAATACGTTAGTCTTTGCTATCCTCAACTGATAATATGCCGATTTTACATCCAACTTAGTAAACACCTGAGCTTCTTGAAACTAATCAAGAAAATCATCAATTCTAGGAAATGGGTACTTGTTCTTCACTATTATCTGATTCCGTTGCATATAATCAAAGTGCAGTCTCGTGGTTCCATCTTTCTTCTTCATAAACAAGGCTGGAGCTCCCTATAGTGATATACTGGGCCTGATAAAACCCTTTTCCAACAACTCCTACAACTGAGCCTTCAATTCCTTTAGTTCCATAGGTGTCATCCCATATAGAGGAATTGATATAAGCACTTATGGATGAGGTCAGTCTAGTTGGCACTGCTTGACTAATACCTCAGAATACTGGTCTCAGCTGGTTTGGAGATTCTAATATTACCTTCTTGGTATAGTAGCTCATGATAGCCCTATGAGCAGTGATCTAATCCATTCCTAGATTAATATCTATCTCTCTTAACTATAATACAACCAAATCTACCTGAATATTTCGAATCAAACACCTCTTACAAACTTCTCCTATTACTGTAATACTACTATCGGTGTACTCACTTCTAATCCATGTTTCAATAGTTCTATATTACAATGTAGCCTAGATACCAGATGTGTTGTGATAAAAGAATGCGTAGATCTAGGATCTAGCAATGCAAAAGCTTCATAAGAAAAGATATGTAACACACCTATAATGACATCTAGAGAATTATGAGCGTCCTATCTGGTCATTACATAAACTATGGCCTAAAACTGTTGTTGGTTGCTCAACATTTAAGTCCTAATAGTAGGACTCCCAGAACTTTGCCTCTGCCACGTCCTCTCTGTTTAAACGCACTAGCTCGGCGCTACTAGATAGTTGTTTTTATCACCACTCCTCCTCTCCTTCCAAACTATACTCCATAAATAACAAGACATTCTCTATTCTGATGACTGAAGGAGTCACATCGAAGACAATCTCCAGAAAATTTCTAGCATTCAGCACCACATTTCTTCCCACAATGTTCACAATTGGGTAATTGTCCCAATATTGCACCACTTCCACAACTCGACTGCACAAAGCTACCACTCTGTCTGAACCCTAACTATTTTGATTTAGCTGATGGTTGAGAAGATCTGTTCTCACGCGCTTACTAAACCTTCTGCCAGAACCACCTTGAGATTCACTAGGCCTCTTCATTATAGACTCTTGTCTGTATTCCCCTTAATCATCTCTCAATAGCTACTCCATTTAAATAGAGGCTACTTTTAATTCAGAAAAATTGCTCAAGTTTGTAATAGCTAGTCTCGTCCGAATTTTCATATTCAGTCCATCATCGAACCTTCTACACTTGTATTCCCTTGTAGGAATCAAGGCAATAGCATACCAGCATCAATTCATTTATATTTATCTTATACTCTACCATAGACAAATTGCTCTACTTCAGATACAAAAATTCTTTCATCTTTCTGTCCAGGTTTTGTTAAGTCAAGAGGACTTTATGATGACTAATTTTGATGACAATCTAATAATAGTAATGTTAGAAACAAAAGAGCATCTTTGACAACAGTGATAAGTGCGCAGACGCAAATATAGATGCAAACGCAGATATAGACATAGACGCAGATATAAATGCAGACGTAGATATAGATGCAGACGCAAATATAGATGCAGATGTAAATATAGACGCAGACAAAAATATAGATGCAGACGCAAATATAGACGCAGACACAAATGTAGACGTAGACATAGATGCAGATGCAAAGATTGTGCAGACGCAGACGTACAAAGACTATGCAGACGTAGACGTAAAAACAGACACAGACGCAAACATAAAGGCAAAATAGAAGCAAAGAAGATATAGACAATACCATGCAGAACTCAACTAAAGGAGTGGTTATCTAGAAGCAGTTATCAAGAATTAAGAAGTTGTTATCAAGAACAAAAAAATAGTTAGAGAGGAAGACTATAAATATTAGTCGTAGTCGAAGATGTAAAAAAAATGATCAGAGAAAAAAATACTGAGACAATTCTAAAGCTAGAAAATCTGAGAGAAAAGTCTTACTGTGCTTACTTAGAATAGAGCTTAAATTACTGTAACTAAAGCTCACAAAATTTTTCTAGTGAGAGAAAGGAAAGGCTGATAGCCTGAAGAGGCTAAAATAGTGAAAGAATACTTTGTAAGAGAGCTGAAGAGGCTCTTGAAGGAAAAGAATACTTGTAATCATTTGAAGAATAGTGGAACACTCAGACGAACTTTGAGGACTGGATGTAGACCACGGTTTGGGGTGAACCAGTCTAAAAATCACATTGTCTATTCTCTATTCTTTACTTTAGTTTACTTTATTGAAACTTTTAGAGAAGTAATTTGCGATTCTTCTACATAATAAGTAGTGATATTTTTCTAATAAGAAAGAAAATTTTCTTTTTGAAGATTTTATATTAAAAACGGAAGATACACCATTCAACCCCCCTTCTTGTGTATTTAGTTTTTGGAACTTAAATATTTTGCTAATGTGTGATTTACTTCAATTGGTATCAGAGATCAGTTTCCTAGAACCACCTTTACAAGGTGAGGACAATGATCCATGGCAGAATCACACGTGTTCATAGCTGAAAGTGCCTCCGTCACAAGACCTCCTGCGTTCAATGATGAAGATTATCATCATTGGAAGGACAGGATGCGGCTCTTCATAGAATCCACAGATATTGATCTTTGGGATATCATCGATAATGGACCATATGAACCGGTTGATGATGAAGGAAATACAATTCCTCGCAACAGATGGTCAGCGGATTATAAAGCCAGATTCCAGTTAAACTCAAA
>JANZXR010362485.1:0-20332 GCA_027575705.1 Erythroxylum echinodendron
CCTCATATAACCTTGTTCTTTTAATCTAACTAACACCATAAGAATTTTCTAACTTAATCTTAATTTCTCCTTTTAATTCCATCAATCTAAAAAAAAATTTCTTCCACCCAAAGACATTCTAATTAATTCCTAACCAAAACAAATTAATCAAATTTAACCTTAAAAATAAACTGAACACATGCTTATTAGCAAGAAAAGAATCGGGGTCCAACATATGATCCTTTCATGTAATACCCATCTAAGCTTTAACGTAGCTAATAATGCTTCGTTTTATCCCAAATGTAGCTTAACATTTAATGCCCTTAGTTGAACTAGTTTTGGTAACCTTGATGCTTGAATTTATGCTACACTGCTATTAAATTTCCTACTTAATGCATCACCTACAACATTAGCCTTACCTGGATGATACTCTATCATGCAATCATAATCCTTAAGCAACTTAATCCACCTCTTTTATCTTATATTAAGTTCCTTTTGACTCAACAGATATCTCAAACTTTGATGATCTGTAAAAATCTGAAACGTTTCGTCATATAAATAATGTCTCCAAATTTTCAAAGCAAACACTACTGTAGCAAGTTCTAAATCATAAACTGGATAATTGAACTCACAAGGCCTTAACTATCGCAAAGTATAAACAATCACTCTACCATACTGTATCAAAACACACCCTAACCTCTGGTGTAAAGCATCACTGTATACAACATATCCTCTAGATCTAGATAGAATAGCCAACACCGGTGCTATAGAAAATCGATGTTTTAACTCATCAAAGCTCCTTTGACATTCATTAATTTGTCAAAAGGTACGTTCTTCCTCAGAAGCTTTGTTAAAAGGGCTGAGATTATTGAGAACCCCTCAACAAACCTCTTGTAATAACCTGCTAGTCCAAGAAAACTCTTAATCTCTGACACATTTCTAGGTGCTTCCCATTTCATCACAGCCTTAACTTTCTTTGGATTTACCTGTATACCCTGTCCAGACACTGTATGACCCAAGAACACCATCTGATCAATCTAGTTCACACTTATTGAACTTGGCATACAATTGCTTCTCTCTCATTATTTGTAAAATTAACCTGAAATGCTAATGTTCCTCTCTACTCCTCGAATACACCAAGATATCATCTACGAATACAAGAACAAAGTGATCTATGTAAGATTGGAATACTTTATTTATCAATGTTATAAAGGCAGCCGAAGCATTCATCAATCTAAAAGGCATCACCAAAAACTTAAAGTGTTCATGTCTGGTTCTGAATGCACTCTTTGGGACATCAACTTCTGTTATTTTAAATTGATAATACCTTGACCTCAAATCTAGTTCAGTAAAAAATTGACCTACCTATAACTGATCGAGTAAATTATTTATTCTCGGTAGGGGATATTTATTCTTCACTGTCACTTAATTTAATTGCCTATAATCAATGTGCAATCTCAAAGTCCTATCCTTCTTCTTCACAAACAAAATTGGAGCTCTCCAAGTGACACACTGGGTCTGACAAGTCTAATAACTCCTGCAATTGAGTTTTAAGTTCTTTAAGTTCTACAGGTGTCATTCTGTAAGAAGGAATAGGAAAAATATCTAGGACAAAGTCAATGGTGAACTCCGATTTCCTATTTGGTGGTAATCCCAGTAATTCAGCGGCAAAAACATCTAGAAAATTCCTAACAATAGGAATATCCAATAATGTCTACTCAACTCAGGTATCAGTCACATAGGCTAAATAGGCCACACATCCATTTTGAATTAGTCAAAAGGTTCTCATTGATGAAATTAAACTAGCTGGCACTACTTGACTAACACCACGAAATATCGCCCTTGGTTGAGGAGGACATTCAAGAATAACTTCTTTAGTGTAACAATTCATCACAGCCCTATGAGCAATAAGTTAGTCCATACCTAAAATAAGGTCTATCTATTTCAACTTCAATATTATCAATTCGACTTTCAACTTAGCCTGGTCAACCCGAATAATACACCCTCTACATACTTCTCTAATCACTGTAGTACTATATACTGAAGTTCTCATCTCTAAGACAAAATTCAACATCTCTCTATCACAATACAATTTGGATGCCAGATGTGGGGTAATAAATGAATGTGTAGATATGGGATCTAACAATGTAAATGCCTTAAAATTAAAAACACATAACACACCTGCAACAACATTTGGAAATTATGTGCCTCTTGTCTCGTAATAGTATAGATCCTGGCCTAAGACTGTGGTTGGTTACTTCGTACCTCAGGTTGAATTAGCCTTACCCCTACCTCTGCCTCTCTGTCCTGCTCCACTAGCTCTAATATATTGGACAGTCATCAATATTACTGATCCTCCTCTCACTCCAGACTGTGCTTATAAAGTTATTGGATAGTCTCTAATATGATGCTCTAAGGAGCCATAACGCAAACAAGCTCCTAATACCTTCCAATATACTCCACCATGTCTTTTTCCACAATATTCACAATAAAGACTATGTTATGTTTGTCCACCATGTCTTCCAGATGCCTGACCTCTACCGCCACCAAAATGAATAGAACCGCCTCTATGTCTAAACTTTGACTACCTTGATCTCGACTATTATCGTAATGATCTATTTTGGCGTTTACTAAATTCCTGCTAGAGTCAGCGTGAAACTCATAATGCCTATAATCCTAAACTCCTGTCTATACTCTCCTTGTTTATCCTACAGTAGCTGCTCAAACTGAATCAGAGTAGCTAGCAGCTCAGTAAAACTATTTAGATTTATAATAGCCAACCTTGTCCTGATCTCCATATTCAATCCATCCTCAAACTGCCTACATTTATCTTCCTCAGTCGGGATCAGAGCAGCAGCATACCCCAATAGTTCATTAAACCATGCCTCATACTCAGCTACCCTGAGATTTCCCTTTTTCAGATCGAGGAATTCCTTTATCTTCTTGTCTAAATAGATATTTGGCATATAATTATCCTTAAAGGCCTTCAGAAATTCCCCCTATGTCAGTCTGTAAGGTTAGGCGAAACTACCTTGAACTGTCTTCCATTATTGATAGGTTAGACCTTGAAGTAAAGAGACTACATAATCGAACCTCTCATCAGGCTCACAGTCTATTTGATCAAATTCTCTCTACTCTCTCTAGCCAACCGTCTGCCTTGGTAGGGTCGATACTTTCATAGAAGTCTATAGCCCTCTGCTTCATAAGTTTATTATACCTCGTTTCTCTCCTTTTAGGAACTCTCTGAAGCATTTGTTTAGACTGGGGTATAGGGGACTCTATATTGGTTCCTATTAATTCAAGATCAGTTGATTCTGCGATGCGGTCTCCTAGAGTAGTTGACCTATAACAAACAATAATAATGATCACTACATGAGTCTCTTTCTATATGCCATATTGAAATGCTCATATATGTCCCTAAGGATTCCAAACCATGCTCTGATACCAAAACTATAACATACCACTCCTACAGAGCATAAGCTCGAACATACCAGAGGATATTTGAGAAAGTACTCTATGAAAATGGTATATTAAGACAATCAAACTAACTCATTAAAGGTATCAAACATATCGTGTACATCAAACATATCATAAGCATTCTAAATGTTTATTTCTTCCCATTTCATTCACTAATATAAAAGTCACATATGTCATTACAATTCGGAATCCACACATACATTACACAACATTTTTTTGAGTTCAATCTCAATACCAAATATATAAGATGAAATTGGATGCTAATACCCAAGACTCTAACTAAACTACTTAGATTCAGTCGATTAGACTTTTGAGCCATTCTCGTCCCCAAAATGCAAGTACTAGACTTCTACCATATCACCTTAGTAGCTAAAACTCCCTTGAACCTGAAAAACAACATTGCAATTTTAATGAGTATACGAACTTAGTGAGTAAACCATCATCGATGTATTCACTCAAATCAGATCGGAAAACAAGTATATCAAAGTTTATCATACTTCCACAAGCATATTATGTAAGCTCAATTCACTATTTCAAAACAATTTAATAATTCATTTCAATTCAATCATTTGAAACATGTAAAGATGTATATACAAATACACATGTGTTTCTATTATCATTTCTTTTTATTGTGATTAAGTGCCTATCAACCTAATTTACTGTCCCGTATCTATTATGAATACTGAGATCATTTCTGGCTCATATTCATTGTGGATATCAAGTCCATGTTATCTGAGCCTGAGGCTCTTTTTTATAATCTTAAGCTCAGGGATCTTTTCCGTACATAGGTCACACTGGTCATAACTCCTTTATCTGAGCATGCATTTCAATATGATGAGATGCATCATTTTATATGCTATGTTTTGATTTCCTTTCATCTCTTTATACTCATGCAACATCTATTAAACTCCTCAGATCTAAGTTCGACATTTATCAATCAATTGTACACACAAAGTTTGACATTTATCAATCAATTGTACACACATTCCATATTAAACGTACAATTCATACAGAAGCACATATAAATGAGTTTAAACATCTAAGTTGACTCACATTACACTCTAGAAAGTGATTGCTTTGATGTTCCAGCAATGTTTGGATGTTGACGCTCACCTTGCACGTCTACATATATAGTTCAAAAATCAATAATTTGTTTATATGAATATACAATAATGCACATGTATATGTGTCATGTTTCAATGCGTGCTCAATTGACTTTCTACTATGTATTGTTATGCATAGATCTTAATTATTCAATTTGTGCTTATACACCCTAAGACCATTCAAACATTATAGCTTGTATACTACCATTTTACAATCAAGTTTATACCTTTAAGTTAGCTTGATTTACTACAAATTCATCAACCATACATTACATTTATCCTTATACATTTTCATGATTAAAAAGCCTTTTACAACACACACATAATTGTTACTTTAAATCTGGAATTTCAGCAAGCTAGATCTATACATTCACCAAACTTTTTTCAATAATATATATTAACACATTTACCCAATTCTCATTCATCATTACCCCATGTCCTTTGATGCTAATTAATCCATACCTTATACACATTACTTTTGTCCTTAAGATCATGTCTGCATTAAAAAAACTCATTTATTCCTTAACAAATTATAATTTCCAGCTTTGAACACAACCACATCAAAACAGTCCATTCTTTAGGTTATGACATCAATTAACTACATAAAACTAATCAATCTCTTAACCAATTAATCAAGAAAAAATCTAGGATTGTTTCTAGCCTTAATCAAGCCCAAAATTCTAAAAATTTTCATCAACATCACTAAAGTGTGTAAATTTACTACCTTCAATACTTTACGAATTTTACAAGCTTAGAGACTTCATTGACACCTGAAATTTTCCAGATTTCATGTCCTTTAAGGTTACTTCATTTTAGGTTAATTTAACTTCCATATTGGTTTAAATCTCACAAAAATCTGCCCATTTGATTCATTACCGTTCACTTTATACCATCATACTTGCAGTCCTAACGTTTCCATATTTGAAAAAATTTCAATAACACCTATCTTTAGCATGAATTCATCATCAATTATACTTCAAATCCCAACTTAAATCATCCATATAACAGCCCATAAGCTATCGTTGTCATGCATCCAAAACTATAATAGAAGGTACCTCTTTCATTCATCATTTTGCAGCATAATTTCAACACCAATTTCACATTCAATCTATCCCTAACCATTCATCATAATTTCTGCTAACATAAGTCACAATAGATCAGTACTTCACTTACTTGTTTAGCTCAAATGCCACCACAATGTATGAAGCCTACTTTGCCTCACATGCATGTAAGAACATTTCAAGAATAGTGAGGGAGTAGGATGGTTTCGGTAATGATAAGAAGAAGACAACAGAATGTAACAATATTCTGCCTCTAAAGCTATCATTGTGATGGATTTTGCATGCTTTTTAGGTGGAAATGTACAGAATTAGGGTAGGAATCCAAATATGTGGGTGAGGTGTGGATTTCGACAGTGAGAGGAGAAGAACGAGAGAGTTGCAACATAATACAATAAAGATGATTTTGGAAGTGTCTATGTCATATGATGTAGGTGTAAGATGAGTTTAAGGAAACTTGTCAAGTGTCTAAGCTAGCTATGTGTCCACTTTTTAGGCTACCAAATGTCACTTAGTTCTTCTACCATTTGTCACTCAATTCTCTAAGCCATTTTTTACTCAAGTCTACTGCCATATGTCACTCAATTTATAGGTTTAGTCATCCTAAATTTCCACATGTCAACTTGTCTTGCCACTTGAATTTTTTTCTCTAGGCTAAATGTACATATTAATTCATTAATCTCCCAATTGTAAAAATTAACTCCAAATCATTAATTGTAATCCATTAATTCTTTTTATTGATAAATCAAAATACAAGGAATTAGAAATGCACAATCATATCTTAATCATTTTAAAACTTTCATACCCTGGAGCATGTCAATTGAGTGTAATTTTTCTAAATCAAAATTCATGTGTGTATGCTCAAATTATGCATGTGAATGAAATCATAAAATCATATCCTAAATGCACCAAATTCATTCTAATATGATGTAATTCATTTGACTAAGTAATCTAACACTCTAACTCTTAGTAGTTTTGGAAACCGACTAGTATATTCTATCATGCTAATTAGAATGTGATTAAATGTATATGTGAAATCAAATTCGGCTACTTGAGTAGAGAGTGAACCTTGTGGAGTTATGAAAGTAGTTGGCGTAAGCTTACTCAGAACTTCACAATTGAATAATAAGGTAATGTATAAAGGCATAATGGATTTTGATTTGAGCTTATGTGAGGAATTAAGCCTTTATGACTCCATTCTATAGTCTTTTCATTTCTTTGTATGTGTGATGCTTCCTTAGGTAATTACATTTAGAACTTGTTTTGAATCGGTTTAAATATACTAATTGTATACTAGATAGAAATGATTAAGGCCTTTTTTGCTTTAACCCTTGGCTTAAATGAGCTACTCTTTTTATTAGCCCTTGCCAGCCCCATTGAGCCTTTAACCTTTTGTTTCTTGAAATCACCTTATTTTAAAACTCATAAACCCCATTAGCTTGCCCAATCATAAGTTAATAGAGTGTTAAGTGATCCTTTAGTTTGGAATTGTTTTGGATACAATTTTTTCTTTTTTAAGGTGCTTTGAGTATATTTTAGTACTTCTACTTTTAGAGCACATTGCATATAGTTGTTTTTTGTTCATTGTTTCTTTATTAAGAAAAAAGAGAAAAGAATAAAATCTATTAAAAAAAGGGATAACATGCAATAACATCAATAAGTGCATAGTAGTCATATCCATTTGTATATTTCATAAGTTTATCTTTGTCATCCTTTTATACACTTGGTACTTTATAAGTGCTTGTGATAAACCCCTAAAACCATTTTGACCCATTTTAACCCTAGCCACATTACAACCCCAGAAACAAAGTCCTTTCAATCTATCTTGGCATGTAATCATTGTGGAGGAGAATTGGTTTATTAGCAAGCCTATGATAGTGTGGTTTCCTATAGGAAGTTTGAGCAAAACACTAACCATCAAACACTTTAGAGAAATGAGTGAAATCTGTAAGGAAGGTCTATTATACTTTTCTTTGAATGATGGCTTCATAAGTTGAGTTTGCTTATGTGCATTAATAAAAATTAGTCATGATGTGTGTAATAGCTTGATACTTGAGTTGGCCAAATTTTGAGGGATTGAATGCTTTAATCCTTGTGAAAATAAAGTGATAGAATTTTATTTGTTGTATTTGAGTTTTTTCTTGAGGAAAAGCAAAAGTTTGTGTGGGGATATTGATAGTTATAGATTACGTCATGTTTTAGTGGGTAGTTTGATGTGTGTTTAGTTGTTTAATTTATTATTTAGTTTATGTTTAGGTTAGAATTGAGTTAGTTCATAAATATTTGTGTTTTAACTATTTTTAGGTGAGAACATGTTTTCGAACTTCAATTATATATATATATATATATATATATATAAGGTGTCGTGATGATTTTTTAGTGTTTTAGGGCATTCAGAGGAGTTTTGGAGGAGACCCAAACCAAAACACAGGCTCACGATTATGGCAGGCAGGCCACGAACATGACAAAAGCACCAACACAAGCCCACGATCGTGGCCTACAATCCACGATTGTGACAAAAGCTTGAGCGTATGGCCTCGATCGTGGGGAATCTACCACGATTGTGACAAAGAGTAAACAAGCTACCCACGATCGTGACCTGCATGCAGACAGACACGGAACTGCTTCCAGATTCGAGTTTTTGAGGGGCATTTTAGACCCTAGAAAGGTACCAGGGTTACCTTAATTGGAAAATACTATAAAAGCATTATGATGTAACCCTAGAAAATAGCTTAACAATCAACCTACATTTGGAAACCCTAAACAGAGAAAGAAAAGAGAGAGAGAGAGAGAGAAGAAGAAGAAGAGGAAGAAGGAAGAAGAAGAAGTCGATCTTGACATCACTGCTCCCCGGATCAAGTGGTATCCCAACTCTACTACCTTCCTGATTTGTCCAACCTAAGTTCCTTTTTCTCTTCACTTCCCTTTTCATTTAACTGTATAAAGTTGATAAGGATTATATGGAAATGGATTTCAAGTTATTGATAATGTTTTAAACTCTCCTTTGGGGTTTTTACTTTGAGTTAATGTTGATTTAGTTGTTTTATGTTTATTGGTTTGGGTGTTGTGATTGATTAATGTATTTGCATATTTCGGTAACAAACCAAGAGGGTGAGTCGTATAAAAATGGTTATATCGAGTTAGTGAAAGTTAGGCACTCTAATTGACCACTTAATTAATCTAATCGATAATTTCATAGAGAGAGATCCCGTGCGAGACCTAATTTTTTATTCGAGAGCTTTAGGACTAATTAGAATTGTGGGTAATTTATGAATTGAGAGATTGCAAATTTTATAATTTGATTAGGGTTTACAACTTAGGGTTTAAAGGTTATAACTCGAGAGAGAGAAATCAACCCTACAACTATCTAGAACCAACACCACATAAACACATAAATGACTAGATTAACATTAATGATAGGTAAAATCCTCTCTTTTATAACTTGGTTGACTCTCTTGACAGATTTCCATTATGATCTGTGTGATTGCTTAGTTTAATTTTGTTTTGCTGAAATTTTCACTTTACAAATCTTTAGTTTTTATTATTTGAATTTGAGTCTTAAACAAAGTATAACCTGAATTACATGGTCCCTAAGCATAATCTCTGTGGGACAATATTCGCTTTTTAATATAAGTAACGACCCATATACTTGCAATTTTTAGCGTAAAATAAGTAGTTTGTTTTTTCACTCAATACCAAGCTTGAAGGAAATTCCCCCTTAGATTTAATAATTTTCTATCTAACCATGAAGATTTTTTAAATATAGTGAGAAAAGGAATGCGTAGAAGGGTTTAGGGTTGTAAATCTTCATCTATCTGAATAAACTAAAGTTCATTGTAGATGAATTGAAGTAGATTAAATCAAGGTCTATATCTAACACTTGGATTAAGGTTGAAAAATCCGAAGGGATCAAAGAAAACTTATACCAATAACTATATAGGCATGAGATTTATAATGGATGGAGTAAGAGGGAAAGGCAATCACCAAGTACACCAAAGCTTTAAACAATTTCAAATACTTACTAAAGAAAAGAGCAAGGATACCTTAGTTAAAGAAAGGGGATAAGAATACTAAATTTTATCATAATATGATCCTAGCAAGAAAATACATAAATAAGATATGCTCTTTCAGGAACCAAGATGGTATGTTTATTACCTTTTAATATCAACTCAAAGTAATGGCTTATAACAAATTTAAAGAAGCTTTCAGAACTAAAACAATTAGTAGGTCTTCAACTCAACTCCTTAAATCGCTCAACAACAGTCGATTCATAGAATAAATGTATCAATTCTTTGTTAATCCTTATAGGCTAAATGATATGGAAGAAGAAGTTTTTAAAATGAACCCTACAAAGGCCCAAGACTTGACGAATTAGATGGAACTTTCTATCAAAAATCTTTACTTGTGATGAATAATATTGTGAATAAAATAGCGTTGGAAACTTTTAATATACATAAAATGGTACAGGAGATAAACAAACTATATCTTTTTTATTTCTAAAACATCTAATAAAACTACTATATTACGTAAAACTTTTAATATGCGTAAAATAATACTTTTGAGAGTTCAAAACAATTGATTATTTAAATTTTCTTTATAAACAGTATAGATAAATTATTGAATAAAAGATTGAATAAGGCTCTGAGCCCTATTGATCCTACATAGTTTTCATAAGATAAAAACATGGGGGATAATGTACTCCTTGCATAGGAGCTTTTCAAGGGATATTCTAAGAGAAATACCCCAAGGAACTATGATATCAAGATTAATATAAATAAAGATTATGATTCAATTAGGTGGCTTTTTATTGAGCAAGTATTAGAAGGATTCAACTTCCCTAAAAATTTTTAAAAATGGCTAATCGTGTGTTATATATCTTTGTCTTATTCTATTTTAATTAATGGAGAAACATTAAGGTTATTAAAGGGAAAAAAGGCATTAGGCAAAGGGACCCTTTATCCCCTTACCTTTTTTTCTCTTTATAGAGGTTTTGTCTAGGCTTATAGACTATAATATAAGGGTATATCCCTCCTTCTAGCTCTACAAAAAATGTAGAGTTAAGGATCTCCTACCTATTATTTGCTAGTGACCTTTGCTTCTTTCTAAATCTCATTAAAAATTAGTTCATAATCTTAGATTATCTCTTTAATTATTCAAAGAACTATCATATCCAAGTATTAACAAGCAGAAAAGCCAACTCCTTTTCTCAAAAAGTGAAGAACACTTATCCCTTTGGCTTGAAACTATCTCTAGCTTATAGGTAAAATAGCCATCTATAACATATCTAGGATTACCTAGAAAAACAAAAAAACTATGTTTCCAGAAGTGCTTACCTTTAATATAAAGGCTTTAAACATGAACTTCCAATTGGAATAAACAATTCATGTCAACAATTGGAAGAATTACATTGATACAAACAGTCTAAAACCCATTGTATGTATACTAGAGCTTAAATTTTTTCTTGGCAAAAGAAGTGTTGAAAACTTTAGAGAAAATGTCAAAAAGATTCCTACAGGGATGCATGGAGTTAAAATTCATAGATAAATTAAATTAGAAGGAATTTTTATGTAAAAGGAAAGGGGGGGTCTTGAAACTCATCGTAGAAATATTACTAATGGAATTGATTGGTTGGGTTTGATTTTGCTTAAGGACAAACAAAGATTTAAGTGCTAGGAAGTTGATAGTTATGCATTAGTATGTGTTTTCTAAGTATTTGGCATTTGTTTCTTGCATAATAGGTTATTATTATTGTGTTTTAAGATTTATTTTGTATATTTTTGTTTAGTTTGATCTTCATTGTGGTCTTTCATGTTTGAAGTTGATTTAGGGTAAGAATTAATCATTTAGATGTAGGAATGGAGGTTGGCCACATTTGCGATTGAGTTAGGGACCAGAAGAGGAGAAGAGAAGAGGAAGAATTATAACACAAGAACCCACGATTGTGGGTTTCATGCCAATTCTGTTAGAGTAGTGCTCTAAAGGTAATCACCTTTGCAGTTTTGTACTAACTTTGTTTTGATTAATATAGAGAAAGGCATTTTTCATTAATTTGATATTCGTTTATATATGAATTGAGATTTATCTTAAAGTGAATTAATGAAGTCTATGAGACAAAATATAACATGAAGCAAATTATGATGAGATCATAATAATGAGATTTCTGTTATGTGTAATTATGTTAGTATCTAAAAAAATCCCTACTCATAACATTAATGGGATAGGACATTATTAATTTAGAGAAACTAGCATATGTTATACTCCTTGATTTGATCAAACAGTGGATCTTGTAAACTATAAGCATGAGATGTCATGTGGATGCTTACTAAGAGTAGTAAGTACATCGAATGAACCATAATGAGATTATTATATGGATGATCTATTAAATGTCAATGATTAATCTCATTATAGCAACGGTACAAATATTCTTAGACTTAAAGTACTCAAGGATATCTTGGATACTAATCCTATGCTTTGACATTATTCCTTGTTACCTCATGACAAGGTCGTTCTTAGAGTGGTGATTGGGTATAGCTATTGGTATTTGAAGGTAATTAGGTAGCCAATAAAGGATTCACCACTCCTCATAGAACAAGAGAATACCCACGGCTTCTTGTCGGGGTCATTACTCAGGAGTCTCTAGCCAGAGCAGGTGTGTGTCATGAAGAGAGTCTTCAATGATACATAGAGTAATGAGATCCCAGGATAAGAACTAACATCACTCGGACTATATTTGACGTAGTCAGTTTAGTGGAAGCTGACATGTAGCCTATACTCCAAACCATGTAGGTAATGGTATGGTGAAAGGACGAATTACATGGTAATTGTCTATGGAAAGATTAATAAGTTAGATAATTAATTATCCAAAAGTTTGTGTGTTAATCCACTTATGTTCTGACAAATTGGCGTCATGACTCAAATCACCCTTATAAATTGTTTCTTCTTGATCTTTGCATGTTATTGGGTGATCAAGGAAGTGTTTGGTGTTTGTAACAACCTAAACAAGGAGAAGAAACAAGAAAGAAGGAGAAACAAAAGGTAAAATGTTTTATATTTTATGTTCTTTTACATATCCATACATACATGTACGATTATATGTTTTCCATGGTTGTCATGGTGTCGAAATCCAGATTCCAACACTTCCACTGCACTCTCATGCATGTGATGCATGCATCTATGGCATCCCTAACAGTGGTGTCAAAGCCAGTTTATGCATGTAATAGATGAAGTATTGAATATGTGTAAAGTGTTTGCTGGGTTGTGACTGACATACATATTGATTTGGAATAATTCATGTAAATTGTAGAATTTTTCTAATTTTCTTTCACAAAAATGTTTATAAGATGTTATATCATGTTTCTGTAAAAATGAAATTTCAATTTAATGTCATTTGCTATTTTATTTCGAATTAATATCCAGACTGTTCATATGTTGGTTTCTGGGAATTTCTAAAAAATCGAATGCATGTGTTAATTTCGAAAATTTCATAATAATTCTAGAATTTTTTCTGATTTTCTTTTACGTAAGTGTTTATAAGGTGTTATGTTATGTTTTTGTAACAGTAAAATGCAATTGAATGTCATTTTCTATTTTATTACGAATTTAATTTCAGCTTGATGCATGTATGAAGTTCTGGAAATTCTAGAAATGTGATGAACATAAATGCTAGTAAATTCCATATTAAATTTTATAAAAAAAATTTTAATAAATTTTATGCATGCACATGCAAGATGGGATGTTTCCATGTGTATGAGATGCATGACACTTGTTGTTAAAGTGATTATCTTATGCATGCATGATGTAATGTTTGACTAGTGTTAGAAGTAATATAGCAAATGTCATACACATGTGATATGCTGGTTATTTCCTATTTATTAATAAATGATTCCTAAGAATTAGGCTCTAGAATTTTTTATTAGGAAATATTTAGAATGTGTATAAGACTCTGTAATTTTTTCAAAATCAATTGAAGTTGACTCAAGAATTAAATCAAGCCAAAGTCAATATTGGTCAACTTTTTGAAAGTTGATGGATTTGACTTACTTAATGACTTATAGTATATGTATTTAAAGTTCTTATGTGATAAGAAATGTATTATTTTGACGGTAATAGCATGTTTAATGCATGTAAAATGAGGGTTTTGGAAATTTTCTAAACATTGAATAAGTCCCTTTAGTATCTAGTAGGTTAACTTATTTATCTTAACGATTTTGGCCATCAAGATAATTTTGACTTATGCTGAAATTGTTTAGATAAATTTAAGATGACCTAGGGATATTATAGATGACTAATTAATGTATGTGAATTTTAGAATAGGGATTGATTTAGAATTAATCTAAGTAGAGCATAGCATTTCTAGTGTGACTAGAAAAGGGCATATATACAAGGATTAAAGTATTTAATTTGGACATCAAAATAATTAAAATTTAGGGTTCCTAATCGAATCACATTCATAATTCGGATTATCCAAGACTAAAACTAGTACCCGATTAGGTTTAAGAGTTGAATCGAATCACAAACTTTAGATGCATAGTTAAGTCACAACCTAAATTAAACCTCTTTTGTGTGATACATGCATTAGATGCATTTAGGGGTAGTTATGGACATACGCTTATTTTAATTGAGTTGTCCATAATCTAAATGTATATATGTGATACATATTTTCAAGATCATCCAAGTATTAACGAGACCAAACAATAAATCCCTCAACCAAATATTAGGACTTATACCTTCCATTGATATAGCAAGAACCAGAATTCTAGAGTTGGGTTATTGGGCAAACCCAAGCCCGCTCTACAAGAATATATTCCAACTATGGAAAGTAGATTTCCAAATTAATGGGTTAACCCTAACTGGAAGCATTGATTTGTTGGGCAAACCCAAGGTCAACGTGGATAGAAGCGAAGTTGGCTTATATATATGGGATGTATATAAATCAAAAGTTGAAGACCCAATGAATGTGCTAAATCAATAGTTGATGGCACAAGTCGATAGCTGTATAAATGAATTCAATTGGTATGAATGATACCTATCGATTGACCTAAGATGGCTTGTTAGGCAAATCCAAGGTCAAGCTTGGAGATATTGTTATTGACCTATTAAGAAAACTATAAATTTTCTCAAATTCGTAGTGAGAGCTATGGACTTGAATAAGAATAGTGAGACCTATAATGCATGTGATTAAAGTCCTTATTGATACGCATTAATGTGTATTCTAACACTTTCTCTCGTTCTTATAGGTATTAAATTGTCACAATGTCTTCATATAGCACCCCAATCTTATAGGGCATATTCCTAAACCTACCGTTGGCATTCGAGAACATACTCTACGAGGGTTACATGTTAGAAAACAAAGAATCATTCTTGGCCCATTTTATTTAAAAACACTTTTAGTCACAAGTGTTACAATAATTAACACATCATCATATATTCCAATAATCAACTGGGTCTAATACAAAACATTTTTAGTCATATAGTCATTTCACTTTTCAATTCGTATAAATTCAGTATAATATTTAGAGAATACAATTTTAAAATACAAAAGAAAGACTATAGATATATACAGGTACAACTAATCTTGACCTCTAACTCTTATCCAAACGCAGTAGTTAGACTTCGGTTGGTCTAACTGGTAACTCCTCTAAGCCTAAAAAATTTTTCAATTTTGAGGTGAGTTTTATGAACTCAGTGAGTGAACCATCATCGATGTGCTCACCCATGTCAGGACACAAATATTACAAGCAATAACCAAATTCACATGTATATCATATTATTCAGAATCAGTTCCCATTTAACACTTCTTCCAATTGTGTATACTAACTCACGACATATACATATTTCAATAAACACATTATAAATACAAATCTTCATACAATCATTTCAGAATAATCTAATCATTCATCTTGATGAGATTGATCATTTATCTCATCAACATGTAGACAAACGTTGCACATCATTGTGTTAACATAATTCAATAACTTTTCACAACTATTAACATAATACACGTAAAGATATATATGCAATGCACATGAGACTCTACTTTTATTTTTATTTTGTTATGATCGAGTGCCTATTAATTATCCTATATCTCTTGTGGATACTGGGCTTATTTCAGGTACTAACCCATATACCTTGTGGATACCAGGCTTATTTCAGGTACTGACTCATATCCCCTGTGGATACCAGGCTCATTTACAACTGAGCTTGTGGCTCTTTATACATATTATGAGCTTTAAGCTCTTTTCAGGCTAGTCACTCTGGTCACAACTCCTTTATCTGATCATGTACATCAATGTCATGAAATGCTTTATCTCACATAATGTACTGTCAATCACTTTCATTCAGTGTGCACAGTCATTTATCATATTCATTAGATCAGAGTCTGGCATTCAACATTCAGTTGAGTATCACTTATTCCATTCACATTCACATTTATCATCAGACTTTGGTTCGTCATTCAACAATAATATTAAGTATCACTTATTCAGTCAAATTCACATGCAATGAACACTTTCAATACAATTTTGAATAATGATCTCCTCAGACAATCAATGTCCAAAATTATCACAATCACACTAGTAGCAGTTTGATATGTAAAAATTAAAGAAGTGAAATACACCTTAGTTAACTCACTACACATATAACTCAAACAGAAAGGCATATATAATTGAGTTGACACATCTAGATTAACTCACAGTATACTCCAGGTTAGCTATTGCCTTGATGTTCTGGCAGTGTCTGGATGTTATCAATTAACTTGTGCTTCTATATCATATAACACACATAATCCACATATTACTAAGTTGATCAATCATATCATTGTTTAACCATGCACATGTATATGTATCATGTTCAATGCATGCTCAATTGACTATCCTGGTTATTTATCCCTAATCATATCACTTGACCGTTAACATCATCATTTATGAATGTTGGGCTTACGCTTAGGTTCATAGATCAAAGAACTTAGTTAATCTAACATCATCAATCATATGTCTATCACATATTTAATCACTTTATCCATCATCCACTAAGTTCAATTCAAGCTTCATTCAACCCTAAATGCATCATAGGAAAGTACCTAACCATTTGTTGTGTCAAACCACATATAAAAGAAACATATTTCACTTAATAACCATTCTCATTTTCTAGCTTTTCCAACTCTACTTTCAGATCAATTTTGTATGACCATTTTGACATAGAATGTGAGGTATTTAGGCAACACATTCTTCTAAACAATTGTTCCTATATGGCTTAATTTTCTAATGATATCAAATTTATTCAGATTGGTTCAGTATTCTGCAAGTTATGTCCAAAATACTAAATACTGTTCTCAAACAATGACAACACCTAGTACTCAACTTCAAGCCAAATTTAGAAATCCTTAGAGACAGAATTAAAATTCGACTCCTTCATGAAAATTGTATCTGTATGTCTCTAGTTTAATATAAATTAAAAAACATCCCATTTTGATATCTACAGATTAAGATACGGCTCAAATAAAGATGCTTATTCAGTGGAAACAGTCCATCTAACATATTCCAACACAAGGGTCTATCACAGGTAGTAGTGGGGAAACAGACATAACTCGAGCTCTAGTCACTATTTTCTAAAGACACTTTCACAGAGATCAAGTTAAGACCTATATAAACAACTTTAATTCTTTGAGTTTCTTCAAATTCGTGCTATAAGGATATGAAAAACAGATCGAAAGAGAAAGATGAAATTGAAACCAGAATTTCAACTTACCTTGATAACCTCCTTCTCCTCTTCTCTCCCCCTTTTCTCTCCTCTTCTTATTTTCGTTTTTCTCCCTCTTCTAACCCTATGGCCGACCTTCACTCTTACTTTTATTTCCTTTTTCATTCATTTTCTCTAGAAAATCCAAAGAAAGTTAAACTAATTCATATGTCACCATTCCATTGGTCCATGTGTCACCATTCTATTGGTAGATATGTTATCCTTCTATTGATCCATATGTTATCATTCTATTGGTCCATGTGTCACTTACTTTAGGCTCCAATGTAACTCATATGTTATCATTCTATTGGTCCATGTGTCACTAATTATGAGGCTACACTTGTCACCAATTATAATGCTATATATGTCACCATTTGTCAGCTACACATGTCACTATTCTATTGCTCCACATGTCACAAGTCTAAGGTGCCATTTGTCACAAATTTAAAGTGCCACTTGTAGCAATTATATTCAAGCCACTCATCATCCATTTAACTGAGTCATTTGTTACTTATTCCCAATGCCACATGTCACCATTTCGTAGGCCTAATCAACCTAAATTCCCATGTATCAATTTGTCTTGCTCTTTAACATTTTTCTTAGACCAGATGCATATATCACCTCATCAATTACTCAATTGTAACAATAATTTTCCAATTCACTAATTATAATATGTTAAAGAAGATTCAAGATATAAGCAACACATAATTGTGTCAAAATCATTTAAAATGTTTCATACCCCGGGATTTGTCAATTGAGTGCATATATTATCTTTACAATGTTTCTAAATTCATATAAGTATGCAAATATAATGCATGCCAATGGAATGCTCTTCATATATTCTCACATGATATGGCTCAATCTAACAATTAATCCTTAAGTGTAGGAACAAGTTATTACAATTCTTCCCCTTTAAGAAATTTCGTAATCGAAATTCTTATATGATTGTTCAAAAAGGTAGGAGCATTGTTTCCTCATATGCTCCTCCGTTTCCTATGTAACTTTCGCACTTTAATGATTTCTTCTAAAGGACTCAAACCAATGGAATCACTCAGTTTTTTCAATTACTTATTTAGTTATTTCACTATCTTCACTAGTTCCTTAATATATCTATATCAGATTACTCGCAAATTCCACTTCCTGTGTCTATAACATATATTTCGGATTATACCGATATCTCCTAACATATCCATATAACACAATGTGAATCTGATACATCTTTTATTGGTAAGACTAACTTAAGTCAATGGTTCTATGCTTTCAATAACTTCATATGGACCAATACAATTTGGGCTTAGTTTACCCTTTTTAACGAACTTTAGCACACCTTACTAAGGTGATACTTTCATAAACACTTTATCTATATTCCATACCTTCGATGTTGATCCACCTACCTCGTTTATCTTTCTTGAATCACTTACTCTCTATTACAGATCAATTTCACTAATCAATAACATCTGTAATCAATTCTAGCCTTTAACTATTTTCAGGCCTTATTCTTTATGTATATAATACTTATTTTTTATTTTAGTTTTTGACTCAACATTCACTTATTGAGTATATTTTCTGTCAATTTTTATTCAATATAATTTATATATTATTAATTGACTAATTAAAATATAATTAATTGATTAATTAATTAAAATTAAATGTTATTATTCATTATTAGCTATTGTTAAGTTAATTAAGTCTAGGAGTCACAGGCGAGAGTTAAGTGTCACGCCTGTGACAAAGGTATATATTTTTATTTCTTAATATACTAAAAATATTTTTGTTGTCATTTTTAATTAAATTATAATTAATTAAAATACGATAAGCACATATATTTTGTCATTTCCCGTCGTCCATTTTATCCAACAGCTACCTTAATTTCTTTTCTTTTCTTTTCTTTTCTTCTGTCCGTTTCTATGTCGTGATGTCACGCCTGTGACTTATTACTCACATGCGTGACTTCTTATTTTTCATTTTCGTTTTTCACTCAGCATTCCACTAACCACTCCATGCATGCATTTTTATTATCTTTGCATATTATTTGTTTTTTATTTTTAATCTTTTTCATTATTGTTAATTAATAAATAGGAATTTTATTATTAACTCTTTCATTGTATAATTTAATTATGATTTAATTGTTAATTTAGCTCATTATTGTGTTAATTAATTATACTTATTTTTAGTTTAGTTTTTGACTCATCATTCACTTATTAAGTATATTTTCTGTCATTTTTAATTCAATATAATTTATATATTATTAATTGACTAATTAAAATACAATTAATAGATTGATTAATTAAAATAAAATTATTAATTAATTAAAATTAAATTAAATTAAATGTTATTATTCATTATTAGCTATTGTTAAGTTAATTAAGTCTAGGAGTCACAGGCGTGAGTAAACTGTCACGCCTGTGACAAAGGTATACATTTTTATTTCTTAATTAAATATGCTAAAAATATTTTTGTTGTCATTTTTAATTAAATATAATTAATTAAAATACAATAAGCGCATATATTTTTGTCATTTTTAATTAAATATGATTTATATATAATTAACTGACTAATTAAAATGTAATTAATATATTGATTAATTAATTAAAATAAAATAAAATGTTATTATTCATTATTAGTTATTATTAAGTTAATTAAGTCTAGGAGTCAAAGGCATGACTCATGCCTGTGACAAAGGTATTTTTTTCTTAATTAAATATACTAAAAATATAGCTAATATAGTTAATTAATAAATAAACTATAATTAATAATAATTAAAATATAATTAATTGATTGATTATTAAAATATAATTAATTGATTAATTAATTATTAATTATTAACAATTAATTATTGCTTATGTTATTATTAATGCTTATGACAAATTTATTTTTTTCCATTTTTAATTTAATATACTTAAAAAATATTTAATTAATTAAAATATAATTACATATAATTAAAATTTAATCAGTTAAAGGAAGGTATGTTAGCTTAAT
>JANZXR010362504.1:0-20331 GCA_027575705.1 Erythroxylum echinodendron
TCGGATGAGAGTGGAAAGAAGAGAGTTGTGAGCTAAGTTGCCATTTTGTAAGGCTTAAAGAGAGAATCCGAGTGCATGCAAGAGGGGAAAAAGAAAGAAGGAGGAAGGAGCTTTATTTGGAGTTAAGAATCTCATTGCTTGGTGAAGATTTATAGTAAGTCATTTTCGTGAAAGTACATTATGAGTTAGACGAATCTTGATATTTCGGTTAAATAAGAGTTGTGTTTCTTTTATGAAGGAAATGAAGGAGGGGTTCAAGAGAGGGAAGGAAATCAAGAGGAAAATCATCCATAAGTCGGATACAGAAGCAAGCAAGGATCTTAAAGTGGGTTACAGTTTTATAATGAAGTAATAAGCCAAAAAAAATGTTTGTCTTCAATGATTTCGATTTCTGCATAAATGTGCATTTGTTTGTTCTGTTATGGTATGGAACAAAGTGTCATAAACATGTTTCACGTTGTATACAAAACTGTTTTCTACAAAAAGTTTCATACTTTATGAAACTAAGTTTTTGATCTGAAAAGTCATAATTTCAAGAACTGCCATTTTGGGCAGAAAGCTTTCAAGAACATGAAAATTCTGTGTTATGTGAGTTTGTGGTAGTCCCCTAAGTCATGATAGTGTACTTTTCTAAAGGCTTCTCCCGCCTTCCCGCTAGTAGCATAGAGCTCCTTCAAGGACTCCCATAAGTTCACGGCTACGTAAGACTATAAAATGGAATTGCACTAGTACGTTCTGTTCACAGCTACACAGGAACCTTAAGGGAAATGTATAGTACGTTCTGTTTTGGATCCACTTAAACCATTTTTATGTGCTTAAGTGCTCATGAATTGTCTGACATGATGAATGCATGCATGATTTGACACTAAGTATGCTTTAACTGTGAAAAAGGTTGTCTGCTTGTTCTAAGTTATAAGCCTGTTTCCCACGAGCTTTAAGCTCACCCCCTCCAACTTTTGTCAAACTTAGTTGAAGCTCAAGAGAGTGAATATGTCAAGAAGCAAGGTAGCACAAGTCTGCAAATGTCTTTTGTAATAGTTAGGACTGATCTTTGATAGCTAAGACTTTAGCCTCCCTTTAAGTTGTATTGTCTATGAGTACTGATGTAGTTATGACTTGTAAGGATTTTAAAGCTTTGTAAAATAGATACATTTGGAAATGAATGAATGAGATATGTATTAATATGAATTCGTGTATGATTACGATTTTTGGTTATGATCCAATTAATTAAGGAGTGAGAAAGATTAAGGTTTAAGTGTGAATCATTTCAGATATAAGTTTGGAATAAAGGAGAGATGTTAAAAAGGGTTAATAGATTGCATCAAAGAAGAAAGATGCTAAGGAAAAATACAGAGGTTAAGTATCCTCTGTAATGACGTCATACACAGAGGCTAGGAAAGCTGAGAAGCGTGTAAGTATCCTTTGTGCTGACGTCACAATACAGAGGTAAGGAGGATTTAGAAGTATAAGTATCATCTGTGATGACGTCATAACACAGAGGGAAGGAGAATTGAAGAGTATATATATCCTCTATGCTGACGTCAGAACACAGAGGATAGGATGGATGAAGAGTATGAAGAATGAGTAGAGAAAAACGTAGAAGATAGAGCATAGAGGATAAAAAGGTTTATGTTACTGTACACAGACGAATGGACTTCGTCTATGTTATTGATAGCGCTATTGTCTGTGTTACTGTTCACAGACGAATCCGAACATAGAGACTCATATCTTATGTGTTACTGTCCATAGACGAATTAGAACATAGAGGACACGTATCGTCTGTGTTACTGTTCACAGAATTCAGACGATAGATTCTCAGTCGATAGAGGGTCAACCCAGAAGATAAAAGTCAACCACAGAGGATAGATTAAGGACTAAGGATTATAAGAAGGAGTTAAGAAGTACTGGGGTGAAGTGCATCTTCTGTGTTCCTATTCACCTTCTATCTTCTGTCCCAATGTTGAATCCTCAGGACTTAGAATTGACCTTCGAGTTCATGGAAGTTATGGAGCTTGAAATTCTCTTTCCAACTGTATAAAGAATACCCTGAATGGATTCCCCTAGAGAAAGTTATGAAGTTTGTAAGATATCGTCTGTGTTACTATTCACAGACTATCGTCTGTGTTATTGTTCACAGACTTCAAAATAGTGCAGAAATGAGACGGAAGAAAATGAGACGCAAGTCAAAAATAAGACGGAAGGAAAAAGAGACGCAAGACAGAAATGAGACAGAAGAAAATGAGACGCAAGATAGAAGTGAGACGGAAGAAAAATCAGACGATAGAAATGAGACGAAAGGAAGCTAAAAATGAGACGCAAGCAATGAGACGATAAAAATAATAGACCCTTCAAAAGATAAATTCGACCTTCGAGGTCTTCATGATAGTTGTAGAGATTGAAGTGCTCTTTAAATATATATAAAGAAACTCTAGTTTGGATGCTTGTAAGAGAAGTTTTACTAATAGCCCCGAAGCAAGTATATGTGTGAAGTGAGGACTCAACCATTTGATGATTGAAGGATTCAGGTTGAAAGGTAGGAATGGACTAGTCGACTGTTCTAAGAGCTGAGCTGAGACTAATAAATGGGAGTTTTGAGAAGATAACCCGAAAGTAATCAAGGTGTTATCTATGGAAGATAACTTACGTAGTACGATATTCTGCATACATGAAAGTAACAGATTATGGTATCAGAGCATGAAAGCACGTCCGAGTCAGACACTGAAAACGGGGCCTAACAGAGTTGGTATCAGAGAGAGCATGAATAATCATGTATAAGGAGTCAGATTTCGATAACGGTGTCTGACAGAGTATGGTATCAAAGCAAGCATGAATAAGCAAGCAAGCAGGAGTTAGACTCTGAAATCGGGTTCTAACAAAGAAATCTTTCCATGCGAGCACTGATGGTTTCAACTGACTCCTCGACACACTCTGCCTCTAATGCAGAGCATCTCCCTGTAGCAAGCTTGCAGCGTACATAACTTTCTCATCATCCTCACAATCCATCTAATCCAGTATCATCTCGATCTTTCTCAACCAAGTCTCGGCTTCTTCTAAATCAGTTGTACTATAGAAATCTACTGATCCATACTTCCTCAGCTTGTCAAATTGCTCCCCTTTTTAGTTGGGGCTGTAGCATAGGAGTGTGACATCTGGCCCGTGGCCTAAATAAATGCCTGAACAAATGCCTGAAACATCCTCGTATCTAATGGCATAGGCACTTGCTCCTGCAGACAAGGAGAGTCCCTCGATTGTGATCAAACGGGCTCACTACCTTCCCTACAGAAGCCTCAGCATTTTCTGGGGCTACAAACTCATCCGTACTCTCCTCTCTTGGAGCTGAGTCAGGTGTAATTGATCCTTGCAAAAATCCTCGTGTCCTTCTACGAGGTGGCATCTTACCCCTTAAATTAAACGACTAACGATTAGCTTACATTTCATTTTAATCCTATTTCCTACATGTATGCATGATATGCATGTCACTTAATGTAATAAATCAATTTACAATGCAAACAACTTATCACATAGCATAACAATTCATACCACTATGCATTATAAGCCTAGTATAAACCTACGCTCTGATACCATAAGATTTTGGACCCCGTTTATCGAGCCCAACTATCTGGAATATCAAAAGATATGAACGTATTATCCTATAAGTTTATTTCTATAGGATCTCTCTAGCCAAAACTAGTTTAGATAGTCGAATCACAAATTGAATTCTTGACAGAAATTGTAGCTCCATGTATCTAGTTTATTTTGAAATGATAATCATCTCATTCGAAGCTCTACAGGTCAAGATATTATTAAAATACCGAAGTATGTTCAGTAAAACAATCAATCCATGCTCTTTTGGTCGTTTCCCTCACTTTCTCTCCATCAATATTTTTTGAATCAACCCCAATGGATACCAAAATTTTAAGGAAAGGTATAGAAATATGTTAGGAATCTATTAGTTAAAAAATCACCTTATTTGAAGATCGAGTGATGAAGTGATGGCCAAAAGAGTCAAACCTGATTATGTCCTCAATCATATTGTACCTATCTTGGGACAATTGGCATAACTTTTACTAGAGATATCAGATTTTGGTCATTTTAAGACAATTTTGAAGAGGACTTCGATATCTACAACTTTTATGAATACTATGAAGAAATATTTTGCCATCTAGAGGGTCAAAATTTCTTCATCTGGCACTTCATCTAGTGTCCATGCTTCATCTAGCGCTTCGTCTGATGCTTCGTCTGGTGCTTCGTCTGATGCTTCATCTGGTGCTTTGTCTGGCACTTCGTCTGATGCTTTGTCTAACGTTTCATCTATTGCTTCATCTGGCATTTCATCTTATGCTTTATATGCTTCTTCTGGTACCCATGCTTCGTCCGATGCTTCATCTGGTCATTCATCTGACTCTTAGTCTAACGCTTCATCTGATGCATCGTCTGGTGCTTCATCTGATGCTTCATTCGATGTTTCGTCTAGTATCTATGCTTCATCTGACGCTTCGTCTGGTGCCTTGTCTAGTACCTATGTTTCTTATAAAGGCCATATCTTTTGTGTCCGAAGTACAAAAATTCCACACTTTATATCTTTGAAAAGCTAAGAAAAAGATCTACAACTTTTAAGAGACAACTTTGGCTAATTGTACCTAAATCGATATAGTTTTTCCCTTAAATTCAGAGCACAATTTTTACACCAATGAAAACTTGAAAATTGCCATATCTCTTCATATCACTTCAACTACTAAGTACTTTTGTTAAATTATTGAATCCCACCTCAAATGATTAATCCTAGACAACCTTCCAATCTCTAAAATGCTAGTCTAAAACAAACAATGATTTTTACATTCTCAATGAAGAAGAATATGCATATACCCATTCCACTTCCACAACCATCATACTCAACCTGTAAAAATAACTTCATCATACACAAAAGAAATTTCTCAAATTCTCATTCTCATTACTAAGCAAAGTAAATATTTGAACAAGCTTTACTGCATATCAACATACACCTTACTAACTTAAAACAAAATGCCATAGATGCCCATGTTTGATATGCCTATAAAGTTGTCCAAAATGTTCACTAACTTAGTACAAAAGTCTCTAACTATCTTGAATTTTTGGATGCCGTGCAAGGATTTCTAACCGTCTCGTTCTGTGCCTAAAATAGGGGAAAAGGATCTGTTGAGCTACATGGCTCAGTGGCTAATGCATTTATAGCCATCGATAATCGACCACAGTTTAAGCATATGCACATGTATAGCTAGCAATTCAAACTCTAATCAATTTAGTCCAAACTAATAACACAATACATAGATTTTAACCATTAAACACAACACTCAAATGCATCATACTTGACAATTCAAAGATGCAATGTACACTCAAATGGCTCAAGAGTTTCGTAGAACAAAATGGAGGAACTAAAGTTTCCATCGTGAAAAAAATGAGTCTAATTTCTCAGGATCTCGTGGTCTTAAACGGCAGCTGGGAGAAGATTATAGGTCAACGTGCACGTGACTAACGAAGCGGGTTCCTCTCTTACCCAATCATAAACAAATTTTATGCTCAATACAGTCAATCACAAATCCATAATCTCATGCTTCTTTTACCTTTTTTATTTCCTTTTATACAAAAATCATAATCTTTTTCAAGGCATAACATAATCATAATTCATCATGTATTTTCAAACATTCACAACGATTTCAATTTTAGGCAAATCAAATGCAAACAAATCTACATAGACACATATAGGTAAGAATTTTCCCAATTACACAATAACTATGAATACATTAGCCACCTAAATCTTTTACAAAATCCAACTCAAGGTTGTCTTTCCTCTTGCTCTTGGGTAAGATTCTCTTGGTTTCCTAAAATAACCAAGGTTCCATTCAAAACAACATTCTACTAAAATTTATAAACTTCAATAATCACAAAATAATGTAATAAACACAAATTAAGCTCAAACCTAACCTATCTATAATCCATGTAGGTTAGAAAACCCAAGACCTAGTTTAAAACTCTAGGAATCAAATGGTTTCCTTCTTCCTCTTCTTCTAACACAACACCCACTTTCTCCCTGATCCTTTCAATCTCAACACATCCCATTTCTTTAATAAAGCAAGAAGGAAAGATGATTAACTTACCTTAACAAGCTTGATTTCTCTTCTTCCCATATTTTCTTCTTCTTCTTTAACTTCTCTCTTTTCTATTCTCTTCTACGACTCTCTCTTCTCTTCTTCATAATTTTAAGACAATTTTTTATCCTTGGTCTCCCAATTATGCCTCAACTTTTAGGACAATATCCATTTACCCCTTCTTTTGTCTTTATCTACTAACTCCTTAAGCTAACTCAATTCTAACATTCCCATATTAATTCTAACTTAATTCTAATCTTTCCATCTAATTCTAATCTCTATTCATGCCTACTAAATTTAATGACCCAAATCTAAGATAAATAAAATAAACAAACAAATCATAATTAAATAATTAAACAAATAAATCGATAATAATTGAAAAAAATTTTGGGATCCAACACTAGACTCTTTAGAACCTCTTTATAAGTTGTAGGCTCATCATCTTCTATGATCAATACGTCGTTAAGTTCACTTATGAGAAATCTGTATCTCTCAGGAGCATAACATATCCTACCTAACCTATAAACTTCTTGTGTGTCAGAAGGTTGAACTATTGTTTCATCTTTATGAACAATAGTCTCGGGTCCATGCAGTTAATCTGCATTTGTTTGAGCATCTTAAACTTCCACAAGTTTAATTTTACTCCCACTATCTTCTTTTAAAAGAAACTCTTTCTAAAAAAACAATGTGTTTTGAAATAATCACCTTTTGCTCCGAAACATGGTAGAACTGATATCCTATAGTTTCCTTAGGATATCCTACAAATAGACACTTGTCAGATTTATCTTCAAGCTTATCTGACTGAATCTGCTTCACATAAGTAGGACAAACCCAAACTTTCATATGAGAAATATGAGGTTTACTGTTAGTCCATATCTCATATGGAGTAACATCAACTGACTTGGATGGGACTCTATTTAATGTATAAACAGAAGTATCAAGTGCATTCCTCCAAAAGGATTTTGGTAAATTCGCTAAACCCATCATGGACCTCACTATGTCTAATAAGGTTCGGTTTCTCCTCTCATCCACACCATTTTGTTGTGGTGTGTAAGGTGGAGTCTACTGGGATAATATTCCATTATCCTTGAGATAATCCAAAAACTCTTGGCTTAAGTATTCACCACCTCGATTCGATCGAAGTGATTTAGTACTTCTACCAAGTTGTTTCTCAACTTCATTTCTGAATTTTTTAAACTTTTCAAAGGCTTCAAACTTGTATTTCATAAGATACACATACCTATTTTGAGAATGATCATTGATAAAGATAATGAAGTATACATAAACACCTTTGGCATGTATGGACATCGGACCATATAGATCAGTATGTATTAGGTCTAAAAGTCTACTAGTTCATTCACCTTTTCCCTTAAAGGGTAACTTAATCATCTTCCTTAATAAGGAAGATTCGCATGTGCCATATGATTCATAATCAAATAACCATAAACTACCACACTTGTGTAGTTTAGACATACGTCTCTCGCTTATATGCCAAGGTGACAATGCCATAAGTAAGACGATTTCATATTATCTCGTTTTATTCTTTTGATATTATTGATATTTAGAACCGGATTAGACATATGCAATATGTATATACCATTGCATAATGTACCCAAAGTATATAACATTCCATTCAAATAAATTGAGAAACCATTATTATTGAAATTTAAATGGAATCCATCTTTATTAAGACTAGAAATAGACATTTCATTTTTAGTCAAAACATGTACATAAAAATAATTGTCCAATTATAATACAAGAACAATAGGGAGCGTCAATACATATCTGCCTATAGTTAATGTAGCAACTCTTGCTTCATTGCTCACTTGTAGTATTGACTCTCCCTTATTGAGTTGTCTATTGTTCTTGAGGCCCCTCATTTCAGTACAAATGTGTGAGCCACAATCGGTATCTAATACCCCTATGTTTTTATCAAAAACAGTATAAATATTAATAATATAAATACCTTAAGTAGATGGGGCATCAAATACCTTCTTCTACTTCAAGGACTCCAGATAAACCTTGCAGTTTCTCTTTCAGTGGGTATCCTTACCATAGTGGAAGCAAGTTCCCTTTGAGGAAGTCTTCTTT
This sequence comes from Erythroxylum echinodendron, assembly GCA_027575705.1. Taxonomy (NCBI): domain Eukaryota; kingdom Viridiplantae; phylum Streptophyta; class Magnoliopsida; order Malpighiales; family Erythroxylaceae; genus Erythroxylum; species Erythroxylum echinodendron. The sequence continues at coordinate 8,217 of JANZXR010362504.1, forward strand.
GCTTTCTTAGCACCTTCTTTAGGCCCTGTAGACTTCTTCTTCTTTTGGCTCTTTTTCTTCGAATCAGAAGAGTCTACTAGCATCATAACCTTGTCATTGCGAACATATGGCTCAACCGCCTTGAACATGTTGACTAGCTCAATAATTATGCTAGATATGTTGTTCGTCCGATAATTAAGCACAAATTGTGAGTAACTATCGATTAAACCTGTCAGAATTGAGTCAATAATTAATTCATGATAAAAAAACCCAACAAGGCCAACCGCTCAATGTAACCATTCATCTTCAGTGTGTACTGTATTGGAGATAACCCCTCAACCATCTTAAAGCGGAAGAGAAATCGCAAAGTCTCGAACCTTTCAGACCTTGCTTGCTCATCAAAGAGTCCCTAAGATGATAGACTATAGTACTAGCATCCATAGCCTCGTGCTACTTTTATAGCTTCGGTAACATAGTGGATAGCATAATACAACAAACCATCTCGCTATCATCGAGATGCTTCCTATATGCCCTTTGATCATCATTAGACACTACAACAAATAGATGAATTTGCAACGTTTTATTTTGCCATGAGAATAAAATTGTCACCAAAAGTGAACATATTGCGACGATTCGAAGAATTCGTTATTAAAACTAACCATTTAGCCACCGAAATGAAAAACGTGGCAAAAGGGAAAACCTTTAGCGATGCATAGTAGAAATCGTTACCAAATGTTGAATATTTATTGACAATTAAGAGAAATCTTCACTAAATGATGCATAATAGGTGACGATGTCAGATATTTTTCGCTGAATAAGCTTATGATGACACTTTTAAAAAACGTCACCATAACTTATCAAACATTTAGTGACAAATCTGGAAAATTTTCACTAAAGGGTTCATATTTGCCAATGATATAGGTCAATATTTTGTCACGAACTTTTCATTTGGTTGCAAAGGTTAAACATTCAGTGACAATTTTTTAAAATCGTCACTAAATGTATACATTCAGTGACAATTTCTAAAAATCGTCACCAAATGGTTAACATTTTCCAAAATTATTGAACTAACATTTTTATAATCTATCATAGTTAAGATATGTTTTATTGGAGATTTGTTTTGAATGTTTATAACATATTATTCAAAAAAACTCAAAGCATAATTTTAAGTGTTGAACAGTAGTATTAATTAATCATTAGTATTTACTAACATTGCAAAAATTAGTTATAAATATTTTAAATAATTTTATCAATATAAGAATATGATATATGGAGTAGTACAAATTTTGAATTAGAAGTTACCCAATTCATACAGTCATAGAACCAGAACAATAATAGTCCACATTCAATAGTATGCAACTTGACCCCTAAGTGGTAGATATGTTATTTGACAAACTGTTATAGATGCAACAATAAATCAACTTTCAAGCTGGGTTCAGTTGATTGACTCACTAAATGAAAATGATATAAATATTTATTTAGCTTCCAAGTAACATGAGAGTTGGTAAAAGTAAATGAGTCCCTAATTTCTGGATTCCCAAGAATGGTCCTTGCACGTTCAAATGCACTAATTGGAATAGTAACAGTTGTTCCCTTAAGTGTATGGTTTTTCACACCCTCTTGCAACAACTTTTCTGCTATAGCTAAACTTCTAGAGGATACAGTGAATGAGTCACTAGATTTAGTACCTCAAACACGATTAGTATTGAACTTAGATATTGTCATATTAGTAAATCGTTAAATGAATTAAAATTAGAGTGAAATGCATGTGTGAATGAGCAGACGAAGTATGTGAAATTGACAAATTTTCTAAAACGACCAATTTCCCTAATCCTTTACAGACTGTTGTGACATCGCTCCTTCCTCCATGGCCATACAAGTCATCTTGGAGACTCAAGGAAGCTTAAAACAACATGTGATATAAACCATCAAATGTTAATATATGTAATAGCTTCATAAAAGGAAATAAGATGTACATAATAAGGAAAGTGACGTTGTCCAGATGATACTAAACACCTTGAAATTGAAGATCGACCATAGAAGGCAAACGATGATTAGTGTATGAAGTGGATATTTTTTCTACATTGTTGGTTTTTTCAGTAGGGATAGTTTTGCCACATTCCTCCTAACAGAATGAATTAGGGCCATCCGAAACTAGTCTCCATGTTGACATTCCTTGATTAATAATGTTAAGAGATATATTATACAAAAGTTGATTTAAAATAAAATGATGATATGTTTAGCTCCAATTTTGATGACTACTGATGGTAAAACCTATCTACTTGCTTTACGCTCAAAATCGCAAGTGAACGGGTCGTGACTTGTAGCTTAAAAGAGCGAATATCGATCCCAAAGGGATTGATGCCCAGACACTGCTTAATTTAGATAAAACTTTGTTTAAGAAATGAAATTGTTTAATAAAAATAATCTAGAAAATTTAAATAAAAATTGAAAGACTAACTCAAAACAATAGACATTACCAAAGTGCAGAAAAATTGGAATTCAAGAATCTAAAGACTATAGATTACTTTTTTTCCTATTTTTTCTCCCTTCTATTTTATTGATTCAATTGTGTCTCACCCTTGTTTTCTAATGTATAAACTACCCTCTCTCAAGGGTTAATTAATTTTCCTTAATTGAATTAAAGGGAATCAATTAGATGATCTCTCAACCTACCCAATGACTCAACCTATTTAACTAGTTATTAAACTATCCTATGGGCAATCAATTGATTAGCCGAACTATTTAATTAATGTGATGATTGTATGTCTATATATTGCCAACGGTATTCGTACAATCCGACACAAATTTATCTTATTCACTCTCTCGATTTGTTGCAAGATAACAAATAAAATCAACAATCATCAAAGACAACTTCATTAAATTCAATAAAATAAGAGTTCTAACAAAATGGTTCAAAAGCAATCCCTAACACTAAATCAGCCTAACATGGTCTCCATAACATCATCAACATTCAAATAAACCATTTTACAAAGAATAAAAGAAGTAAATTTGACAGAAAATTGAATAAAAAGACTCCTTCTCTTCTTTGCCAAAATCTGGAAATTTTGGTGTTGATGTGCTATTTTCCCCAATCTTGATGATGATCCTTGACTTCAATCCTTCCTTAAGGCTCCAAACATTTGTTCTTCACTCAAGGATGGTGTTTCTATAGAAAGGTTTCGTCCTTCTTTAAGATGGAAGTTTAATGATGTTTTTATAGTCCAAAAAACCTAAATTTGATGAAGCCCCGTATAGAGGAAAAGAAAAGAGGAAGTATTCTGTGAAGTATTCGGCTTCCTCTTTTCTTTTCCTCTATGATTTCTAGCTCAATCTCCAAGTTGCTCCATCTTTCTTCTTACACAAAATAGTTAATTCTTACCCTAAATTAACATCAAATATAAAAGAGCAATAATGGAAATCAAACTAAAAAAAATATATACAAATGAATCTTAAACTATAACAATAATCAACAATTATACAAGAAAACACATGCCAATTACTTAGAAAAATATAACCTAATGCACACGTATCAATGACAAGTGAAACTATTCTAGTTTAGCACTTATACATCTTAAATGTTCCTAATGATATGAAAGTTACCTTTACTAAGATTTCAAAAATTTATTGCGTAATTTGTATCATATGCAAAATTTAGAATTTAAAATGTTCTTGATGTACAGAAATATAGTATTATCTAGAAATATAGTATTATCTATATGTCTCTATATTACTGTTAATGGAAAAGAATAAAAGTAAAATATTCTTGAAATAATTTCATCAATGCAGAAACAAAGCTTTGCTGAGATTAAGTGTTAAATAGCGGTGGGAAGACAGACATAAAGAAATAACAAAGATAGGTAGTAAATCTCCTTTAAAACACAATCATAAACACGACTCATACATCAAATGCATAATTAAGAACTCATAATAAACACCTAAAGTAGTGTATAATCACAATAGAACAAAAGAACAAAAGAATAATAACAATAACTCACAATGGAAAAAAAGAATAATACTGATTTAGTGAATAATAGTTCTTTGATGGTGATGAGCAGAACACAAAACTCAAACAAGTTATCTACGAGAGGATTTTGGATTGGTGTTGATGGCTTGAATGAGAATGGAGTAGACTTTTATGTTTTGTCTCTGAAAACCTAATACAAAACAACATCTTTTTTGTAGTTTAGGTAAATGATGTCGTTTATTGTTTACTGTAGTTGTTTGGAGGTAGTATTAATTAATTTGCTACAATTTTTGTATTTAATCGACAATAGTTAGATGTAGCGAATAATACATGGTTCGTCGCTAAAGCCCACCAGTTCATAAATAATTTTTAATAAATTTATTTTCCTATTCCAAATAAAACATAATTTGAATTAAAAATTAAATTAGTCATTTCAAAACTATTTGAAAATTAATTTGTTGACCGTTTAAATAAAATATTATTGACTTACAATTTTTAGGCAATTATACATTTTCATTAATATAATTTCAAAAAACATATTTTAAAAATTAAACATTTTAATTATTGTAATTAATCAAAATAAATAATAATAATTTCAGAAGACATTGTAATATAGCTGTAAAACTATTTCTAACAAATTATATTTAAAGATTAGTCATTCCCAAAAGTTAAGCAAATGAAGAACAATTGCAAATATAACTGAGAAGATTAACTTTTCATTTTGTTATTGGTAACAGGAAAAACTCATATATGTCAATCAATTAAGAAAAATAAATATGCAAAGAAAATGCTTGGGTTTTGGTGAAGTTATATAAAATTTGTAACAAAATTATACTTTCAGGTGACGAAAATTACCACTGTCGGAAAAGGTAAAACAAATAGTTTTTGTGACGTTAACAGCTTGGTAGCAAAATGCTGCACATTTTGTGACGCTATAGTTGTTTTCTAGCTAAGGCATGGAATTTTGTGACGAATCTTCATTTCGTTGCAAAATATGGGAGATTAGAATAATATAAGTACGTCATTTTTTGCATTTTCCCAAATGTATTGACGATGGTTATCATATATCGTAGCTAAAGATTTGGCATTTGATAACAGAACTCATTTATGTCACTAAATGTTGCAATGGTAAAAAAATTTTAGACAAATGACGATGTCCCACCTAATCGGAAATTAAACCTCCAACCCCTCTCTGTCGTTCCTTCGTTTTCTCTCAAACTGAATCGATTTTCTACAAAGTTCCTCCTACCGTTATGTAACATTCTGTTTTTATCTTTCCCCTATCTATCATCTCTTAGAGTTGAGCTCAACCTAGTAAGTTTTTCTTTAATTTGTTTTGGGTTTGTTTTTGAATGTGTTAATGATACCAAATAGTAATTGTTGTGGGTTTCTTTGATTTGTTAAGTTGTTTACATGGATTGAACAAGTTAATTGTTGGGTTTGTTTTGAAGTTGGGTGTGTTTAATGTTATGGTTATAAGGTGTTCGATGAAAGTCCTGTGGTTTGTTTTGTTTCATTTTTTTCTCCGAAAATGAGCTTGTTTTCACATGTAATCTATCCTTAACATGCACGGTGATGATGATGATAAGCATAGAAAAGAAAGTGAAAATTTATTGAGCTTCATTTATAAAGAGGTTCTTTAGAGCAATTGGAATGAGTATATACGAGGGAGATGTCCACTTCATTATTAGCCTATTTTTCTTAACTCTTATATGAATTAGTTGATTTGAGCTTAAGAAATCACACACATCTACTTTATTAGCATTAAAAAGGACAAGGAATTTACTGCTAAGAAACATCTCGGTCGTATTGGTTGCAAGACATTAATTAGTTATGCTTATTTGCTCATATTGTTCAATTTTTTCTGGATGATAATATGATATGTAGAATTATAGGTAACATTCAAAATAAAATAGTCCCAAAATATTTTCTTATTCAAACCAACTATATAGCTTACTGGTGGTGATCATTAATGACCAATTATTTGTTATTTATGCATTTTGAATATCATAAAAAGGAAAGTAATATTATAATGTTGCACATTCTTTTTTTCAATGTGCTTCATCTTTTTCTTCTATTATTAACTATAAAAGATAATTGAGAGAATATTTATTTATCTTATTTTGGTTTTCAAAAATAAATTATAAAATATATTTGTCTTAATATCTGTACTGTTTCTTGTTCCTCAATAGTAAAAAATGATATAAATTTTAAAGAAACACAAACTTTGTATTTTTTCCATTTGTGACAACTGGAACATATACAACAAAAACAATTTTTTTGTTATATATGTTTTGCTTTCATTTTCATTTCCACTAATCCTTTGCTTTGCCATTATTTTGACAAGGATGCTACATGTTTAAGTTCACAATAGGGGTCGACAAAGATAAAGTACTGACTTACATTACCTTCAAATTTAAGATTGAGTTTAGAAACTTTAATATTCACGGTTAAGCTAATAAGAACCTTAGAAAACTTCATTGATAAGCTTAAAAATACTATATAGATAAAAAAATACATAAAAAAAAACTACCACATTATCAAATCAATACTACTCTTATGTATAAAAAGTACCACCCTGAATCTTCCTTCTTTGTGTACAATTTAGATATTTATAAATTATGTCATTATAATGTCTATGCATATTAAATATGATTTTAGGCCATTTAACCTTTAATTCATAGTTTTCAATTTATTTATAATAGATTTTATTTTTCACCAAATCCTTTGTTTATTTTGCAAATTCTATGTTCCTCTTTTTGCTTGGAGCTAAAAACCACATAATTTGTGCAACATCCTCAAGTACATTTTTCCTTGCCCACCATATTTAGTCCAAAACTAAGAAAATTGTTTTGGTTTTAATTCTTTTTTCTTTCTATCTTTGTAAATTTGGATCAGAGTGTCATATTCCATTCCAACAACATAACCAACTCAAGTCAATTGTATACAACTGTATAAATACATCTTTAGGTATGCGAATTAACAGTAACCTTTATTGTTTTATATATAGGTTGTCGTTTCATTTTTTATATATTGTTTACTTAATTGGTGTGTATGAACTGATATAATGTTGTTAACTACATGTAATATTAAACATAGGTTTTTTTAACATAATATAAAACAAAAAATGCATATTACTCTGTTATATTTTTATATTGTATAGCTAAATGGATAAGAGTTGGATGTCTCTTCGAAAAATGTTCAACTGAATACGTAGAAGGAGTTAAGAGTTTCATGCAATTTGTAAAAGATCAAATGGGTGATGAATGTAATATTCATTGTCCACGCATTGATTGCTTAAATATGGACTTCTATAGCCAAGATGTTGTATATAATCACTTTCTCATCCGAGGAATAGACAAATTCTATACTTCATGGCTTTATCATGGTGAACGTAAGGAAGCAAGTTGTAGTAGAAGTGCCAATACATCTTATGATGACAGCTACAATAATGATGTTGATGATTGTGATGTGAATGATGATGGTGATGATGGGATTGATGAGATGTTAGGCGATTGCCAGAATTATATGGAGACTATAAATGAAATAGGAATGCCTAGAATAATTGGTTGTATGACAAAATATAATTTTGGGAAGTTATTGAATGTTGCTCAGGAACAATTATAAGGTGTTCTAATTTTCCTCAACTATCATTTGTCCTGAAGTTATTGCATTTAAAGGTTTATAATAAATGGAGTAACAAGTCATTTAGATGAAGTCCAAGCCCATCTTGTCTTACATTCAGATGAAGACTTTACTCAGGATGAATTAAATGACAATGACCATACTTTGCTCGAATATATTAATGATGAAGAATCAAACGATAATGTACTTAATGATGATGATTTTCTTCATCTTGATCATGATGATTGAATGTAAATAAATTATTTATATTATTTCAAATGTTAAGAAGATAATTTCCTTATGTTGTTAATGTTTTACTTATGTTAATTTATGTTGACTATAAGCAAATTTTTAATGTTTCACTTATGTTTTACGGATTTTATTGATTTTCAAAATCTTGATCATGATGACTGAATGAAAATAAATTGTTTGTGTTGTTTGAAATGTTAAGAAGATAATTTCCTTATGTTGAAGTTTTACTTATGTTAACTTACTATGACTACAAGCATATTTTTCAAATGTCACTTAATGATGACATTTTTCAAAATCATGTTCATGATGATTGCATGTAAATAAATTGTTTGTGTTGCTTGAAATGTCTCCAAGTTGTAATTGCCTTATGTTGTTGATGTTTTAGTTATGTTAATTTACCATGACTACAAGCATATTTTTAATGTTTCATAAAATGTTAATTTTATTTTTTAATTACAATTATACGTTATGTTCATATTTCATTTTACACAGGTTCATTATAATGGCACCTAGTAGAAATAACGGAAAGAGGGTGGTAACAGTAGATGAAGTTTCTCCCACAGAACAACCAATAATTGCATTATCAAATGAAGAAAGTCCGCAAAAACCTTTACCAATATTGTCTGCTAGTCATGAGATATCTTCAGGTCTGTTATTGTTAACCAAACATATTTACATTTATGTTGAAATTGCTCATTACATGTTTAGTGTGTTTTTCTCATTATGTTTTTTTTCTTGTTCCAATACTAGCATTAGAAAATGAGGTAGAGGTAAGACAAAAGGAGCTGAGTTGCAACGGATGAATGTTATAATGAACACCAAGTTGTCAATGACGATTGACCCCACGCAACAACGCCCAGTGGATAAGATCTAAGCTATAAAATTGGCCAATGAGTTGGGCGTCATTATAAGGAATGAGTTACCTTGTCTTTAACATGTTAGGCAATTGAAGGAAGACAAGTGCTTCAAAATGCTTTGGACAAAGTTTTGATAATATTTTAATACAATTTATTATATATATTGCGATTTTGCTTAAAAAAATAACTTAACTTATATATGTTTGTCACAGATGAAGCTCAATATCGTTAATATCAACACGCCTATCACTACAAGAAAACTATCATTTTGCGATGAAAAATACCGACGGAAAATATAAATATTCTGTCGGTATCACATCTTACCGATAGAACGTACCGATAGATAAAAACATCAGAGAATTGGCCATAGCTAAATTTACCGATGGTACAAGAATTTACCGTCGGTATTTAGCGTTGAAAAATGATAAACTGTCGGTATACCAAAAATGTACCGACCATAACAAGTGTTCCATCCATAAATTTGTCGATGGTTAAACATTTTTTGACGCTAAATTTACCAATGGTAAGTTCTTTAACCCTAGAGAAATTTAGCTACGGAATGTTTACAACAGTCGGTAAATTTACACGGTAGCATGTTTTCCATCAGTAAATATGCTGAATAGTTACCTACAGAATTTAATATCCGTTGGTATATTTTATGAATTACCGACAGAATATAGCCTTTACCGTCGGTAAGTTATTTAGAAGTTACCGACGGACGTTTATTTCCGTCGGTAAATGTATTGCTTAAATTTTTTAAAAAATATATTGTCATTATATTTAAATTATAGTTGATGCATAATTTTAATAATTAAATATTTATAATATACATTTAATTTGGTTAAATAGAAATTTGATTAATGATTAAAAATTAAAATATCTTAATTGATAACAAAAATGTTACGTTATAAATAATAGGTATATGTAATACAAACTAAATGACCAAAACTACACTACTAATCAGGAGATGGTGGATCGTCTGGTTGGTGTGGTGATGTGCTGCCCTTACCCTTCAATTTATCTATCTCCTAATGGAGCTGAGCATACATCGCTAATTCATATTGTTGCGCTACCATCAACTGTTGCCACTGATGCAACTGCTCCAACGTCTGTTGCAACTGAGTCGACAATGTTTGCATTGAGCTCTCAAGCGTTCCACTTCATTATTGTTGGATCGTGTAGTAGATGCTGCTGTACTAGACGTGGAGGGTTGCGAATAACAAGTATTCGCAAATGATCTTAAGACAAATATCTTGCTACAATGATCCTACCACCTACCACTTCAAAGTAAGTGTCAGCCTCATCAACATTTTCAGTTTGCTGAGACCGCCGTTCAATGGTTTGTTGTATTTGGTCATATCAGAAAGCAATGTTGATATATTAGCAAGTGATAATTATTAAGCATTATTAATATTAAAACATAAATTTCACATATATTGACTTCTATACAATGATCGTTGACAAATGTTACCCTGTCATGCTTCTTAATATAAGTGTGCAGAAATAGTTGACAGGGTATAGGTGCCACGCCCATAGACTTTTCCTGCATAGGAATAAAATGTTAATTATAAGTAAATTAGATTTTATAAAAATTTCGACAGAGTTTTCCCTATTTTTATGAAATCAACCCCCTGTTGAACAAAGAATAAAAATAAAACCATAGCCATATAAACCACCAGTATAACATTATCATTGTCAACAAGAAACACATATATTCATTCCAAAATTCACACATAAAATTCAATAGAAATACAAAGTAAATTAGAAGTTATAAAAATGTTGGCAGGGAATTCAATTAAAATATAGCAAAGCAGAGAGATGAGAATATAATTGTTAATTGTAAATACTTACAAGTCTCTGTGCAAGCTCGTGGTGGGTAATAAATCCTCCCGTATGTATGGGAAGACTCTCTCCCTGGGTCCTCCATGTCTGTTGGCCGAATTATGCTGTGAAATTGACATCGCCTCAGGTGATTTCCAATATTGCATCCAATGACTCCATATTTTTTCAGAAATGTAAGACGGTCGTACAGCCGCCCTACGTATTGCATCAACAAAGTTGCAATAACATGTACGCTCTCTCTACTCCCATACTTTATATATGGTCTCGTCCAATTGAGAATCCCAAAAAAAATCTTTTTGCAATAAAAGGAAAAAATTTGATAAATATTTTTGATGTAATAATAGTTATCAAATTAATGTATAAAAATGTGTATTAAAAATGGAAATAATAATTTCTATCGTACCTCAAACTCATGATAGTAAAATTCCTTTGTCGCTTGAGAGATATTCTTCCAACAATAGTCCTCAGAATCATTCTTCTCCTTGATTTTTGGTGTCATATTTCTTGAACAGGGCCTAGATGGAAAAAACCTATAATATAAAAACAAATAAATTAATACCATTTTTAAAATTGTAACCTATAACTTAATTATAACATATAATGGTTCATGTATTTTCACTTACATATTATTGACTATTATGATTTATTTTCTTCGATCGGATCCCTCAGCTCCAGGCTAGAGGTCGTCTCCTTCATCCGCATTATTTATCCTTGATGCAAATAAAGGAGTGGTGGATGATGTATGGGTAGTAAATGATGGAGTGGTGGATGGTGTAGCCTCATCTGCCAGTGTAGTAGGTGGAGAGGGTGGAGGAGATGGAGGTCTATAATCTCTAGCTGCTATGCCATGAGATCCTTCACCTGTACAATAAATACCTTCGAATCGTGGTCGGAATCTTACTTCTGGAAAATTCTATCTTCTCTTTGGTGCTATATTTCAACCTAAAATCAATATTTGAATGAAGTTTGTAGAAATATTACTAGGCTCGTGGAATATTTCACCGATAAGCCTCACGGGAGCTGCATCACGGGTTTTCAGCCTATATGTCCTTGGGGTTTATATTATTAATTAATCACCTACACTTGATTAATCGATTGATTTGGTCGATCGAATTAATCACTTACAATTGATTTCAATCTGATTCTACATGCAGTAAATACTTTCACTATTACAAGAAAACATAAAACTCATCAATAAATATATGAATATTCTTCTAAACAATAACAGAAATTCAAGTCTCCCTTTGTATTAACAATAAATCAAACGATTTAGTAATCATATTATTAAAGTAATATATATGGTAAATATTAATTAGTTGCACAACTAACCTTAATGGATGATCAACTTCAATTACGATAAAGAAAGATCGAAGACGCTCTTCCACACAATATAGGACCTGCAAAAAATAATATGAAATATTTAATCTAATACACTTATAGTAACACAACATCATAAATTAATGTGAAAAAAGAGTACAAAATATTCAATAATTGTTGTACTAACTCACAGCAGAATAACAAAAGTATCATAATCGTATTATTAAAGCAATAATAATAATAATAATAATAATAATAATAATAATAATAATAATAA
>JANZXR010362515.1:0-20331 GCA_027575705.1 Erythroxylum echinodendron
AGAAAGTTCAGATTTTGTAATTAAGTTAGTGTCAAACACTTTGAGATGATTTTAGTAGCATGTCAGCATGAACATTATAGCATGTATTTTGTGATTCTAATACTGTATGTATTTGGCGATTGAGATATTGTTGTGACATTATAAACAATTTATGAAGTATGTAATTCTTTGTAGTTGTGAATTGTTACTTATATATGTATGTTAACTTTTTATCCTATAAGCTTGGTTGTGTGCTAAATGGTGAGAGGTATTATGATGATTTGGATTTGTTAAATTGTGTGGTAAAGGAGTTTGGTATGGAAGGAAATTTCTGTTGATTCGGGCCCTTTGAAATTAGGGTGAGAATTGTTTGTGTTATGATGAATGAAAACAAGTAATGGGGTACAAATGCGATCTGAAACTTTGATGGATAAACTGTACCGATCTAGGCATAATTGGGCTTAGTGGTCTACATAAAAGTTGTAGATTATCCTTTTCGCTTTCTATCGCTATAAAGATCGAAATTTTTGGATAACAGATGTAGAAGTTATGACCATTTGAAGGTAGCTGTATTTGGGTGCATTTATGCATAATTGAAGTGTCATTTTGGCTGAACTGGAAACCTTGATTAAATTAAATGATTAAACTGTATCAATACAGGTCGAATTAGGTAAAATGGTCTCCATAAAAGTTGTAGGTCTTGGTGTTAGCTTTCTAACGACATATAGTTTGAAAATTTTGGATTTCTGGATTGAAAGATATGTTGCTTGGAAGTAAGGGTGTCTGACTGGGAAAAATCCGAATTTCCAGCCATCGTGACCGCGACCAAGTCGCGATCGCGATGGAGCCAGGAATTCGTGACCGCGACGAAGTCGAAATCGTGAAATTCCTCAACTCGCGACCGCGAAAAACTTGCGATCACGAGAATGCCCGTCCCCCCAACAGTCACGATCGCAACACACTGTGATCGCGACATCCTTCTTCATTTACCCTCTCACACCCACCCGTAACATGTTATTGGATTTTTTTTTAAATCACCCAAATCAAATTATTAATTGTTTATTTTTGCTATGGAATAATTTAAAATAAATTGTGCGGTAATAGTTTTACCTTTCCTATGAATTTTCTTTAATTAACAATCGTTATTATCTATTTCTTTTAATTTGATTTCATTTATTAAAATGTTAAATGATTTGTTTTGGCGATCCCACCACATATTTTTATAAATGCCTATATTTCAATAAATCAATTATTCACCTCAAACACAATCACAATAAATCACATTGAACCACATAGTTCACAATTCACATACAAGCAGCACTTCTATGTTATAACTCCCAATTTGCAGTCATCGGACCTTCTGTCCGGAATCTACAATCAAAAACACGAACCCTCGCGAGCGTGACAAGGTCTCGAGTGCGAGGGCGAGGGCAAGCACGCCCCTTGCGAGCGCGATGAGGTCGCGGGCGTGACAGGGCGAGTGCGAGCAGCCCCTCGCGAGCGCGACAAGGTCGCAGGCGCGAGGGCGGCTGCGACCGTGATCCTCGCGAGCGCGAGCAATCGCGAAAAACAGCGCATTGCACGCCCCTCGCAAGCGAGAAAGCTCGCGACCGCGAGGTGAGTGTACTGTACGCGCAACTCACGAGCGCGACGGCTCGCGATCGCGAGTGCGCGCCTCGCGACTGTGAAGGGTAAGTGGCAGTTTTGTAATTTTTGTTATCCGAAGCCTTAGACATTCAATTGCTTATAACTTTTGCATCCGACCTCCGATTGACCCCATTCTTGAAGCGTTGGATTCCTAAACAGTCCTCTACCTCTCCATACCAATTTGTCATTTTTCTGAGATTTTTAGGAATTATTGGATTAAATCAAATTAAGTGAACCGATTAAAGGAATTACATTAGCACCTAAACCATATCCAAACTTCATAAATTCATATCTTTCAATTCCTGCATCCAAAAATAGCATATTATATATCATTGAAAAGCTCTAATATTCCTCTGCAATTTCATTTAGGACACTTACTCCAATTCAGACCATAACAATCCAGAATTGGCCTCAGAACAATATATGCACAAAATCTTACACCTTTAGGCATTTTCACACAACAAAGCACCTAATCTTCAAAATACATCCGAAATTCAAAAAATCATAATGAATTCAAATAAATTCTAACGGTGACACGTAGTCGTCATAAAATCCGTACGGGGACCAGGGCCAACATTTAATCTCGTGTTGGCAGTGATCATTGTAAAAAATTATATAATATGAGATACTGCAACATGGTATATACATTTCTCTATCCTAGGGTCGTGTTTGACATTAAAAATTAGTATTTGATTTATTAAAAGAAGAGGCAACAGGGTGTTTTTTAAAAGTCTTTGAATGACATGGCCTGACATACAGTTGTATTTCAGGGCATGTTTTTCTTTAGAATGCAGATGTAATATGAGCATGTTGGCATAGTAAGGGATTTTTCTAAAGAGGGACACAATATACGACATTAGTATATTTGGATTTGTATCTACATATGTGGAGAAATAGAAAGATTAGCGATTTGAGACATGATGTTTTGCACTTAAGATTTCAATATGAATTGGTCGTCAGGCAGTAATCTTTTGATTTTTTACTTGAGAATTTAAAATCATCTATTCTGAAAGCAAAGATATATCAAATTGGAGTTACTGAAGGTGAAGTATTTGAGAATATTAATCTTCTTGTAAATAAGCCACACTTAACAGTTTAGATTACCATCTTAAAGCTAATAGTAAAAAGATTAGAGACGAAGGTTCTTGTATAAATGATGGTATGGATAATGATAGACAATTTAGATCACTACAAAGGGACATCACAAAATTGGTTAAGTTCACAATCCAACACTCCATATTCCGTAGACCTTGAAAGCACTACAATCTCCAGTCTAACATTTCCATGCATGATTTTTCTATATAATTGATTAATCATTTCATCATACAATGTTCTGATTAAACATAAACTGTAAAATCAATATCTGTTCTATTTGATTCGAATCATATTAGTTACCCATCATTAAGAAACCACGGTTGAAAAATATGTAGCTTACACATACACGCTATTTCAAATAAAAATAAAAATAATATTTTCAAATAAATAAATATAAAGAATTTAAGTAGTTAATTGTATTTGAATAATATACAAATCTTGACATTGTTTTTTAGTCAAATAAAGTTGTTTTTCTAGTTTTTTAATTTAGAAAAATTCGAGTCAAGTCGGGCTTTAGGTCGTGTTCGAAATGATTTTACTTTAATTTTTTAATATTAGTTGAGAATTTGAGTTTCTTATAATTACAAATTTTATTTTACTCTTCAAGATCTTTCGTTTAGTGTATGTTAAGTCTAATGTTGAATTTGAAGTTTCTAAAATTATCCCTAAAGATTATAAATTTTAGTCTTAGTGTCAATTTGTCATTTGAGTTTGTGAGCCTTTGATCAGAATACTTCATCTAGTTGACAGTGGTTACCAACTCAATAAATTGTATCTATAATAGATTCAATTAGAATTTTAAAATTGGTATAATTTATAACTTTAATAAATATTACAAAATAAATAAAAATGTTATACTTTCATATAATTTTCAACAATTTTTATCATATTTATGTATGACTTAACATATGAAATCACATCACATTTGAATAAAAATACATAATCATTTTTCAAATGAAAATAAGCATATTCTTATTCTTAAATAATCTTACAAAATTCATACTAACATTTTAATCAAGTAAAAAATATAAATATGAATCTATAATAATATTATAATTGAAGTGTGAATGAGCCTAAGCTTACTCCAAGCTGCTCAAATTTGATTAGGTTCAAGTAACTAAATCAAGTCTGGCCCTTAAGTAGGATAGCAAATAGCTCAATAAAAAGTTTCATAAAGTCAAGTAGGCATGTATGGAGTTAGGGAAGTCATTGGCACTATAAAAAGGTACAGTTAGCGATCAAGTTGTCAAAGCCCACAAAATAATTCTAATTCTCCAAACTTCTTGTGGTAGTTGTGGAACCAGGTCAAATCCCTAGAGAACTAAACACTAGTTTCTTAATTAAAGTAATAAAATTAAAAAGGAGGGTTTTTGTTTAAGTAATTGATTAACTAAAATTAATAAGAAATCAAATTAAAACAACTGAATATAAAAGTGACAAAGTCAAGATTACCATCTCTGATTTAAAGGAAAGATCTCATCTAATTATAACATTGATCATTGATTTTAAAAGAATATTTTCACAAGTCAAGCAGTTAGTCCAAAACATATTAGGATAGCCATAACAAGTATCAAATATTCCTAAATTAATTGGTTCAAACTTAGCATCTAATAACAAAAATTTATCATCCATTGACTGGGTGTGATAGCATTCCATATCAAATAAATGATAACAACAAGCTTAGTGAAAAAGAATAACCTTAAATTAAATAATCAAGATAGCTGCAATTATTCAACTTAGTTTTCTTGTTTATCATAAGTTAAATATGCAATTTCATAATAACCTATTTGCTACTTTTACAAATTTTTAGGACAATTATGGATCACTGAATTCATGGATAGCGATTGAATAGTCAAATATTAAATTAAATTGTCAAATTAATCAATATTAATCATACTCAAAATAAGAAATGCTTTAATTAAACATAAATAAAAGTTAAGAATACAAAATATCATAAGGCTACAACTAGAATATCGAATCCCCTTGAATCAGTATAATTAAATTTAGCCACATATGATTGTTGCTCCAAAAATATAATAAAGATAAAGAATTACAAAAAACATAAAAAGAGATAACCTTCTGTTGTGAGGAACATCATTTTTATAGGGTTTTCTGATCTAATCCTAATCTAATTCTAACTTGTAAAGATGTCTATCTAAAACAAATTCAAATTCCTACATTATAAGGATAGAAGGAAGTTTCCCAATTGAACTTCAACTCTTCAAGTGATCAGTTTTATCCACTACAGCAATCTCTTCTCTTTATCCAAATTTTGTAATTATCACCATTAATGTCTCAATTTAGTGTGATCTTCACTCTTTATCTCCTAAAACAAAACAAATATTAATTTTAATATTTAAGCTCCAAATAAATTCAAAACAAAGGAGATAATATCAAATAATATGTTAAGATAAGATCTTATCGATAAGTTTTAATTTAAAGTACTAAATTTTGAAATAAATCTTAAATAATAAAAATAAACCAATTTACTCATCAAGCATATAATCTAATCTAGACATAATGATGCCCTAATAAATGAAAAACTTCTAAAAATGTATGTATACGACAATCAAAATCTTCCTGATGTTAAAATCAACGAGAAAATAACTATTTTTTAGTGTTCTGGGACCCTTAGGTCTCTCCTCCTCCTTTATCATAAGCAAATTGAATTGCTTCTTATAGAAATTATAGTCAAGTTTAAAATGTTCATCGCACCAAAAATAATGACCATTAACCTTTTCTCGTTGAACTCCATACTATTAATTGTGCTCAAATTTTGCTAATTTTTTTAAAAACATGTTGTCACTGTCTTACTAAAATATGAAATTTTGAATCAGAAATGCAATATGATCTAAAAAATATTGATAGAATTCGTGCAATCTAACCATTATTGAGATGAAAAACAAATATATATCTTCTGTCATTTTTAGTGTGTACAGAAATGGGAAAGGTTAGAAAACACTAAACCTTCTTGTGATTTCATAAATTATACTAGAATGCTTTGTGATTTAAAAATATAATAGGAGTTCCTATTGTTTATAAAAAAATCTAGAATAAATTTTTTCCCTATGTTTCTTCGTTAAATTATATAACAATTATAAGATACATGAAATGTCAAGTACGTATAATGGAAATTAACTTTTTCTTGAAGGAATTGAATCAGATGAGATTAAGCTAAAAGGCATACAAGTTACATCATAGATGTTACATTAAACTGATCAAACTCCATTAAGGAGTTGTCAAGCCAAGGAACTAGGTAAAATTACAATGCATTGATCATCCTTTTACATAATTGAGGTCAACAAAGGTTCCATATGTTATTGAAGAGTTCATGTTCCCAAATTTTTCCTTAAAGATGCCGATGTGATGTCTAGCTTTCTTCAGCAGTTTTTTGTTAAAGGTTTCTTAATCCTGAGTTGTAGCTTAAAAGACTCTTCTATTTCTCTTAGCCCAAATTTCAGCTACACTGAATGTCAATGCAATACAAAAGCATCACCTGATAGTGTTGTTTGCATGTTTATGGTGGAACACTAGTCAGTTATTTCATTCCAGGTACTCAGATCATTAAATATTTGACAATTCTGTAGAAGTTACCTCCGGATCTTCCTACTAAAGTCACACTGAATGAAGAGATGTGGTAAATTTTCTTTAGCTTGCTTACATAAGATGCATTAGTTAAGCAATTGAAAGAATTTGGATAGCTTGTCAACTGTTGAAAGTTTGGATTTCATAGCCATCCATGTAATTATGGAAGCTCAAGCATTAAGATGTTTATGTCACACCACTTTAGTCAATAAAAAAGTGGTGATGTACCTCTTATGAATTCTTGCGTGAATGATTCATGAAGTTTTCTAAACTTGTTAGTCTCCATATGATCTTGTCATCATCTGCATGCATTAAGGCGAGTCTACATGATTTCTCTCTTGATATTGTCTAGTATAGGAATATTATTAAATAAACACTTATTAGTGAGAGCATTAGCAACTATGATGTCATTATGGACAAGTGGTTTCAGTATTTGCATAGAAGTTTGATCCTGAAGAGGCCTTATAGACAACCAATTATCATGTAGAAATTGATGTCCTTGCTATCACCAATGAGGCTGATGATTTTTTATATGACTTTCTTTTTTGTTCTTAGAATTGCTTTCATCAACCAGGAATATGCCAGGTGAGGTGTATAATTCCAAATGTTGTTATCTTTAATCACTACAACGAAAACCACATTTGGATATGAAAAAATCGTCACTAATAGTACTTAGTGATGATTTATATTCTTTGGCAAAAATTTCAATAGATGTTCGTAGCTAAAAACAATAAGCGACATTTTTCTATAATTATCGCTAATATTTTTTTCTTGCTATTTATTTTCATAACGAAGAACTATTGCCAACATTTTGTGAAATTGTTGCCAATACTTTTTTGTTACACATAATTTTCGTAACTAAAAGTTATTATCTACATTTTTTGTACATTTCAAAAAATGTAGCTAAATATTTTTAGCTATATTTCTATAAACGTAGCCAAAAGGCTTTTAGCTACGTTTCTAAAAATATAGTGAAAAGGTTTTACATAGTCTTTTGAAAACATAAACAAATGTTTTTAGCTACATTTTGTAAAATGTAGTCAAAATTTTAATATAAATTTTAAAAAATTGTTGTACTATGTTAATTATAATTATTTAGGGCATTTTAATTCATATTATTGTATATAATATTTAGATTTTTATTGTCAATTTATTATACAAAATAATTGGTAATTTGAAACATTATATATAAAAAGAAAAATATGA
The DNA here is from genome assembly GCA_027575705.1 of Erythroxylum echinodendron. NCBI lineage: Eukaryota > Viridiplantae > Streptophyta > Magnoliopsida > Malpighiales > Erythroxylaceae > Erythroxylum > Erythroxylum echinodendron. Next base: position 7,513 of record JANZXR010362515.1, read on the forward strand.
TTAAATTATACCAATAAAAAGAATATTCTTCGTATACAAGATTATAATTACAATCGTAACAATTCTTATAGAAAAAATAATAAATGCAAAGAACAGTTTATAAATTATACATTATAAATGCTAAGATTACAAAAAAATTACAACAAAAATGGGAAGACTAGCTAGGTTTGTCTATGTCAATAAGAGTAACTTTATACCTCAACCATCATATATAAACGATAAGAAATGAGAATTATGAAACCAACTTCAAGATTGGTATAGTGCCATCAAATTTCAAGATTAGAGGTTGTCAATGCATCAAGACTAGATCTAAATTCAAGTTTCAGCTTGTCTAGCTGCAGACACATAAATTTTATGTAAGCATAAGTTACAAGGAAGTTGAATAAAAATGAGCTTCTCGTCTCTTATTCTTCACATAAGTGTGTGCACACAAATACAGAAACTGACACAAGGAAGACATGAAAAAGGTAAGTACTAACTGATATTTGATCCATTCTCTGGAGGTCATTTACATTGTTCAAAGGCCTTACCAAGCTGAAGCATTCCCTATCTGGAAATAACTCATGAATAGAATCTCAAATCTATTTAAAATTAGTACATCCTAATTAGTATAAAAAAATAGGAATAAAAACCATTATCAATTAAAGTGTTTTATACATTAAGCATTTAAAATAATAAGTTTCCAATAAACATGTCATGTAATCATGATCTTAGCATTTGACAAAGCAATACCTCCACTATAAGACTTATGTGATAATAACATGAAACCATGCTCTTTACCACACATATGTAAATCAATTTGAATATTTCAGAAACATAGGATAATCGAATTTCATTATGATTTATTACAACTAGATTTAATAAAACATTCTTACCTCATTCTTGGAATCTATATCTTTTCCACTTCCTTGAATTGGCCTCAGTGCAAGCTCCAAGTAGTCACGGGGTGTTATTCACCTATTATCCTCCACTAAATCCAGATAGAAGTCATGCAAATATGATGTTTATTTCTATCATCTCATAATCTTGCATTACAAAAATGAAATAAAGATAAAAAATCACATTAAATAGGAATATTTAAGTACTCGATACCCTAAGAAGCCAAATAAAGATTAGGGAAAACTACCCAAGTTCAAATGTCATATTCCTCCCTCCAACAACTCTTACATGAATATGTTTAGTCATTTATGTCACAAAAGAAAGTCAATCAAGATATGTTTCATTAATTCCAGCTATTTGTATTAAAAATTCATGAAAAATAATTCCATGACTTGTAAAACATGATTCTAGAAGTAATAGAATGTTAGTAGTAAAAATAATCACATTATGAAGTGCATCGGTAAAGTAAACTAAATTAACAGTATAAGCAACAATAAAGCTCTTTAAGAGTACCAAGGTCTTAGAATATAAGTTCTGGACTTGATTATAGATAAACATACTAGATAAGAAATATAAGCTCCTGACTTGATTATAGATAAACATAGTAGATAAGAGGACTGGAAAGGAGAAGGGTGTTATGCATTCCCTGTCAAAGAACAAATATATTGAAATTGTGAACAAGTATATAATCAAAAGTTAAGTAAATTATTATACAAAATTAAAATAAGGGTTGTTTTCAATAAGTAAGTTGTAGTGAAATATCAACATATACTATTTGATCATAAGCATCTATTCCTTTGTTTTCCAAAATTAAAAGATTGTAGTGAGTGTCGTCAAGAGTAGTTCTTTTTAAACCTAAACTCTAAAAGAACAAATTAAGCCTACATTGCACAATAAATCCCAAAATTACAAACTCTAGAGTTATATGTCATCTGATAAGTCAAAGAGAAAATCTAAATTTTCACTCTATCTTTAGCAAGTATATGGAAAAAGAACTTGATTCAAAATGAAAGTTTTCCCTTGGTGAGCACGACCACAAATCAAAACCACACCAATTCGTTCCTTGGCAAGTTGGAGAGTCACGATTGCTTCGAGATCCATCCAAAACTTCCCTCTCTCATCGTAGTACACCAATCGTATTGGCCTTCAAGGTCTGATGACCGGCAAGAAGAAGATGACGAAAGAGAGAAAGACAGCGGTGAGTCTCCCAATCGACGTATTGATGCTTTTAGGTCTCGTACATTTTTCTTTAGATTTTTCCTTCGAGCTTCTTTTTTGGTTTGGGGTTTAAACTTTCTCGTCTTCATTTCCCTCCTATAATTATTTGGCAACAATAGTTTTGGTGACGATTTTCAAAAAAATGTCACCAAAGGGACAATATCCTCCTAAAGATTAACCTTTTCATGATGATTTTTAAAATTGTCACGAAATGTGGACCCTTTAGTGACGATTTTCAAAATCATCACTAAATATTTAATTTTATAGCTATACTTAAAGCTGAATAATGGTCAACATTTTAAAAGGTTAAAATCGTCAGCAAATATGGGTCCTCTGGTGATGATTTTCAAAAATTATCACCAAATGTGGACCCTTTAGCGATGATTTTCAAAATCATCACTAAGGGGTCCACATTTGGTTACAATATTATATGGACCCTTTAGCGATGATTTCCAAAGGTCCACATCCGGTGACAATTTTTAAAATTTAGTCAAAAAAGTGTAACGAAATGTTTACCTTGTTGTAGTGAATATAATAATCATGAATCCATCTAGACCACAAGGAATGTTTATGCATGCATAGCCTCCACAACCTTTTAACCATCAAGATGGTGTTCGTGGTTCTAATAGAAATGAGATTAAGTCCACTTTCAATTCTTAAAGCATAGATTTTAGACCACTTATAGAAATGGGAAATAAATTTCCACAGGTAGAAATTACATTACTTCTCCAATGAATTAAATGATATGCACTCATTCCAATAAATGAACTAATAATTCATCAAGTAAGAAATATATTATGAAAGATAGAAAATGATATTTTAAGTTAGCTTGACAATAGATTTAGTAACGAGAGACAATAAAACTAGAATTTTTAACGTCAAATAAGAAATTTGCCATTCTATATTTGTGGTTAAGCAAGCTAAATGTGACATGAAAATTCCTTGAATTAGCATTTAAGCAAAACATACAACGACTTTTCCAAAAAAAATTGAATGATGTACCGAATCTAGGGTAAGGTCAAACAATTTACCATCAAATTTGAATGAGACACTAGGCATTGAAGACAGACTATGAGAGTTAATAGTTGATTTTCCATTTGTAGTAGGGAATCTTTCGTAGAGGTGAAATTAAATTGTGCTATTAATGTTTCAAGTACTTTCCCTAGAAATAGAATAATAAGAAAAAGTAACTCATTCACATAATTCAAAATCATATCTCCAATCTGATTTGATAAAGCAAACACACTCAAAGGTGAGGCGAATTGCATCAAAAAATTTGCAAGATACTTTAAAAAAGATAATATCCTTCTAAATAAAAATAAGTCTATAAATAGAAAGGTCCTATCAACTTTCGAAAATATCATGTTAATGTTAAAAAAAAAGGATCCTGTTAATTGAAAAGAGTTTACTAGCATCAAATGAAGAGGAGCCTACTAGTGATCAAAAACTAAAGGAACCTGCTAACACTAAAAATTGAAAGGAGTCTTTTAATCGATAGGAACCTATTAATGCTCAAAGAAGAAAGAACCTCTTGCGTTAGAAAAACATAAAGAGCCTATTGTAAAACCAAAGAAGCCTCCTGAAAACACAAACTTATAATGCAGAAATTTAAAAGTTAGAAAGAGAGAAAGAATGACACAATTAATTTATACTGGTTTGGCTTATAACGAAGCCTACGTCCAGTCTCCAAGTATTCAACTTGAGTATTTCACTATAAAATCCAAGTAGTAAACTTTCACGGACTTCTGAAAGATCATAAGTTCATATTTTTCAAGGTTCTTCAACCTTTCACAGTCATAGTGCTTAACAAAACTTTATAAGCTCTCAATAAGAAATATATAGAGGATTTAACAGCCTCTCTCAATAGAGTGATTTCATTTTCTAAGGCAAAAAGAATTTGATAAGACTTTCAAGAATATTGATGTTGCTAGTATGTAAGTCTCATATATTTCACAAATGTAGTGGCTCTTTCTTAAGAAGATGTTAAGAAGAACATTCTATCAAGGTGTTCAGAGTTAATTATTTGGGTTCATAAAAAAAATCCAGATGTTATGGAACTCTTTCTGAATAGGTAAGTTCATAAAGAAGGTTCCTGAAAGGAAGGAAGCAATTATCCTAGTATTTTTTCCTTTTAAGAATTATATTATTGCCTATATAAGGAAAGAAATCTAGTTTGAATTTTGAAATATTATAAAAGTTATTATCAAAATCGTTAAACATAACCCTTGAGCTAACAATCTCCCCCTTTTTTATGATGCCAAATAATAATATATATTTTCAAAATTCAAATAAATAGAAATGATTTCGAAAGATCCCTATAAACTTTATATGTTCTTAACCTACCTTTTAAAGGAAGGAGCCTATTAAACTTCATTATTTCAACAACATTTCAGCAGCAGTTAGTAGAAAATTTCATAAATAAATAAATAAATAAACAAATATATATATATATATTTATCATCAAAGCAAATATATTATCAAGACAAAATTGAAAATTTATCACAGATGTAATGTAAATTAGATCATTGGCTATTCTCCCTCTTTGTCATTATAAAAAAATATATATATAAGGAGGAAGGAACTTAAACATTCATAATACTATCACATGTACAAGTAAGTCAGGCAGAAAACATATCAATCAAGTTATTGAAGAGATTCCAAGATTTTTCTAAGCGAAACCTACATTTCAAGAAGCTGATTTTGCATGCTATCTAATTGTTATTGATTTGCTTGAATTTCCTATAATTGTTGTTGAAGAGTTGCAATATTTTTATCCTAAGGATGGATAGGAGTTTGTTGGTCTGAAGCAGGATCTAAGTTCTTTGGCTACTCTTTTAGATCTTCTTTTTACCCAGATATTGTTTTATAATTTGTGTCCAAATTGGTTGGAATGGAAGGCTGAAACTTAGTCGATGCATGCCAATTAATTGCATAAGGAACTCTATAATAGGTGAAAATCTTGGTGAGTAGCATCCCATAAAGTAGGTAACCGGTGGTATTCTTATGATTCCCTTGTCCACCATAACCTCAAGATCATTGTTGGAAGATTCATTACGTTCCCTTTTAGCAAATTATACACTATATAAGTGTCCAACAGGCTGCAGCTTTCAACTGAGTTACTCCTATGAAAAATTGAAGTAGCTGATAACAATGCAAGGGATCATGTTATCAAGTCTAATTACTTGCTTCAGGGTCTCCCATTTTGGGTATTCTTAGTATGAAAGTAGATGGCTTTAATAACATCTACTAGCTCTAGATCATCGACATCCTACTTATGACAAGGAAAATTAGTTCTCCCTATAAGAGCTACATCCAATATATTTCCTAAGATTTCTTCAGAAATTAAAATTTCACATTCACGCACCCATGAGACAATGGCTAACTTTCCAACAATTTCTTCTTTACTTATATGTGTGTAGAAAGTATTGACTGGCTTATCATATATAGTCTCATTTAATTTAAGAAATTTTTCCTACCAATGGCAACAAAGTAAGTAAAGATAGGTATACCTGTGATATCAAATATCTTAGGAGGCAAGATTCGCCTAGCAACCACCTTTCTTTTCTTATACTGCATTTTATAATGAGCTTCAGCTTCCATTGATTGAAACATTTTTTGTGATGTTGATGTCTTTCCTTGCTTTTATGCTACTATCTTTATTTTCTTTGCTTTTTTTCTTTAGGAATTATCTCTTTATGAAACAACTTATTTTTATCAATAGGGTCCTTAATAGTATCTTCAGTTACAAGTGCTTTGTCTTTCTTTATTTCCTCCCTTTTTCTTTTTCTAGGTTCTTCTTACTTTTTCTAGGTTCTTCTTACTTTTTCTTTTCAGCATTAGGGGTTTCTTTTGTTCAGAAATTTTTTTTCCTTGCTTTGCAAGACTTCCTCTGGTTTGTGGTTGTCTAATCAACTGAGCAAGTTCATCATCTGAATCATTTTCATTTGTAATCCATTGCACTTTAGGCACTTTCTTATCTTTAGGATCAGGTTTAAGAGGTGTGAAAGTTTTTAGGCTAGGAATGGACAGAGATAGAATAGGTGTTTCTGATACTTAGGGCTTAGAGGAGATAGGCTCAGTAACACGAGCTTCACCATGGCTATTAGTAAAAGTTAGGTTTTTTTTTTTGTCCTTTTGATTTTTTTCTTGCCATTGTAGGAGAGTTTGGTGCAGTTTAGGAGTTTCTAATAGAAAGAAAAAGTTAGGGTGCAAAGAGGAAGAGACTGAAACTTTTGAGAAAAGAACAAAAAAGAGTAGAAGAGAGAGGTCTATTTCTCGTATATTAAACGATTCTTGAGCACTGATTTCGTGTGAGAATGGAAATTTGTACATGCAAAAAGAGTAACTATGATCATTTGTGTATCTTTTGTCATAAACATATAGAGAGTTGTCAAAATAGCGCGCACATTTTTAAAAACTGAAATAATGCCATAAAAACTTCCTTTTTAGGACACGTGTACCCTATTCTGTCAGACTAAGAGAATCCTTCTAAAAAATACGAAAGGGACTTCTAAACTAGAAGGAGCCTATTAAACTAAGAGGAGGTATTGAAACTAAGAGGAGCCTACTAAAGGTTCGAACTAGAAAGAGCCTACTAAAAAGAAGTAGCATAAAATAATTATGAAAAAATAACATCGGATAGTCTTCACATACCAAGTTTTTTTTTAACACGCAAAATCTATCTTCAAAGAGTAGCTTAGTGAAAATATCAGCTACTTGATTTTCAGCATTAACATGCAAAATGTCAATGGTTCTTTTAAGACATGATCTCTAAGAAAATGATGCTTGATTTCTATATGCTTAGTCCTAAAATGATGCACAAGATTTTGTTAAAGATTTATTGCACTAGTATTATCATATAATATAGGAATATGATTAAAGTTCAAAGAGAGATCTTGGAGTTCATGCTTCATCCATAATACTTGAGCACAACAGCTAATAGTTGCTATATATTCTGCTTCATTTGTTGATAGAGCTATGAAATTTTGTTTCCTACAAGACCAAGAAATTAGACATCCTTTAAGAAATTGACAGTGACCACTTGTGCTTTTTCTATCAACTTTATCACCTACATAATCTGCATCACAATAGCCAACTATGTTAAAAGAATCATTTTTTCAGATACCATAGCCTGAAGTTCATAGTTCCATGAAGATATCGAAATATCCTTTTGATTGCTTGAACGTGGCTTTCTTTTGGATCTGATTAAAAACATATGCAAAGGCACACATTAAACATAATATCTAGTCTTAAGCTTGTAAGATATAGTAGTCTCCTAATCATTCCTCTATACTTTGTCTCGTCCGTACCCTTGCCTTTTTCTTCATCTTTATCAAGTTTAGTTCCAGTGTACATAGAAGTACCCATAGGTTTGACATTTTCAAAATGGCACTTCTTAATGAGTTCCTTTGTGTATTTGTCTCGACTAATGAAGATCCCTTTATCTGTTTGTCTGATTTGTAATCCAAGAAAGAAAGATAGTTCTTCCATCATGCTCATTTCAAACTCCCTCTGCATTAATGTTGAGAATTCTTCGTATAAATATTGATTAGGAGCACCAAATATTATATCATCAACATATATTTGCACTATAAGTAAATCATTCTCCTTTTTTTTTTTAATAAATAACATTTTATTTACCTTTCCTCTTTTGATGTTATTCTCAACCTGAAAATTACTTAACCTCTCATACCATACCTGAGAGGCCTATTTTAAACCATACAGGGTTCACATAACTAGCATGGTTTTCATCTTCAAAGCTTAGAGGTTGGTTAACAGAAACTTCTTCGTTAATATATCAATTTAATAATGAACTTTTGACATCCTTTTGGAACAATTTGAAGTTTCTATAACATGCAAAGGCAAGTAAAATTTTAATTAGCTCTAGTCTAGCAACAGGTGCATAAGTTTCATCAAAATCAATACCTTCTTGTTGATTATAACCTTGAGCTATAAGTCCTAGTTTTGTTTCTTACCACCTTACCATTTTCGTCAAGTTAATTTCAAAATACCCAACAACTTCCAATGACGAGGTACTAGATTCCAAACTTTGTTTTTGTCAAACTGATTCAGTTTGTCTTTCATGGATGAAACCCAATTTCAATCAGTAAGAGCCTCTTTAATGGTCTTTGGTTCTAATTGTGAGATAAAGGTAGTAAATTTTTTTTTGAAGGATGAGCTAGTTCTTAAACTTTTAGAGGGACCTCCTAGAATGTATTTATGTATATCAAGATCTCTCTATTCTCTTGGTGTTCTTCATTGTATAGGCTCCTGCTGAGAGGAAGGTGCTTGCTCTATCTTTGCTTCAGAAGGACCTTCTTGATCTTGTAATTCTAAAGGTACTATAGGTGTTGTTTGAGTCCATAATGTAATTTTCGAAGCCAATGGATGCTTTTCATCATCTGAGTCAGTTGTTGTTGTAGAGGGTAATGCTTCACCAAATACTAGGTGTATTGATTCTTCTATCTTCTTTGTTCTTTTATTGTAAACTTTAAATCCTTTACTAGCGGTACTATAGCCTAGAAAGATAGCTTCATCTGATCTCGCGTTGAACTTTCCAAGATTGTCTTTTCCATTAGTTAAAACGAAGAATTTGCATCCAAATGCCCGAAAGTAGGTGACATGTAGTTTTCTTCCTTTCTACAACTTATAAGGGGTTTAGAATGGGTCTTATAAGGAACTTGTTAAGTATATAATAGGTAGTTGACACAGCTTTTGCCCAGTAACTATGAGATAGACCACTTTTACATAGCATTGATCTGGCCATATCAACGAAAGTCTTGTTCTTTCTTTTAACAACTCCATTCTATTAGAGAGTTCTTGGGTATGAAAAATTGTGAGATATCCTATTTTCATTAGAGAAATCTTCAAATTTTCCATTATCGAATTCTCCTCTATAATTGCTTCGAATAGATATATTGCAGTGTCCTTTTTTAATTTGAATTTTTTTACAAAACTTCTCAAAGAGTTCAAAAGTATCATCCTTATTTGATAGAAAATAAAACCATGTAAATCTAAAATAATCATATAATATAACAAATTCATAATGTTTACCACAAAAGCTTTGAGTTATAGTAGGACCCAGTAAGTCCACATGTACAAGTTTAAACTGTTGGTTAGTAGACACTATATTTTTAAGAGGAAAGCTGCTTCTAACTTGATGACCTATTAATAAGCTTCACAAATCTGATTGCTTTCAAACTTCAAAGTCAGTAGTCCACTTACTAACTTATTTTTAGACAATTTTGATAGAATGCTTATACTAGCATGTCCAAATATTCTATGCTAGATAAAAGAATCCTTTTCTATATAAACTGAACACTTGACATTTTATGAAGACATATCTTTGAATTGAGCACGGTATATGTTCTAATTTCTAGGACCAACAAATACAATATTGTCAATAATTTCACAATGTGATGCATAGAAAGCAACTCTATAACCCTTATCACATAATTAAATTACACTCAACAAGTTATGTTTCAATCCATCAACATAAAGAACATTGTCAATAAAAGTAGAGTTAAAGTCACCAATTTTACCAATTCCAATGACTTTTTCCTTGTTTTTTTTGCCAAAGACAACATTACCGCCGTCTTATCTTTCGATGTAGTTGAAATGTGATATTCACTTACATTTGTCTCAAACAACCACTATCAACTATTAATTATTTTTTTCATATTTTGAAGCAAATCTACATAAAGTATTATTTCATTTTAGGAACCTAAATTTTTTTGGATCCTTTCAGGTTAGTAGCTTGACCTTTTGGTCTCCAATACATTTGAGATCATTTCTTCATTTTATGAAATTTACAAGAATGACTATAATTTCTACTGTGAATCAGGTTTTTCCTATTTTGACTATGGCTACTGCTGGATTTAACAAAGAAGTTCTTGTATGGCCTAACATTATTATTTTCATTGTAACCTATTCCAACTTTATAAAAAACTCATTTACCATGACCAAGTAGTGCATCAAGGTTGTTTCTTCTATCACGAGCTTCGCAAGATCTTTTTCTAAAGATAAGATCTCTTTTACACATTTCTCTTTCCTAAGTTCTAGGGCGACAAACTTTTCTTCTAGCTGTCTCACTTTATCAAAATCATTTTTAAGCGAAGTATTTTCCAACTTGGCTAATTGTTCTTCCAGAACTTCCTTTTCAGAAACTTTTTGCTTATAATATCCTTAAGAGACATATTCATAGTTTTCATATTTTCATTTATAGATTCTAATAAATTTAATCTTACTCTTTAAAGATGCTTCATTCTTTTTGGACTTCTTAACTTCTTTGAAATATTTCAATATCAATTTTTTATACTGATTATACAATTCATGATATGCAATTTTCAATTTAACAACTTTATTATCAGAGTCAGATTAATATACCTCATCGTCTCCTGATTCAGCCATGAAGTAAACATTGCTAACTTCTTCTTCGAAGTTTTCAAAATCTTCATCTAGCCAACTACAATCATCGCTTGCTTCCTAGGTTTTCTATTCTTTGTTTTGTTCTTTTGAAGAAGGGGATATTCTGGTCTTATATGTCTAGGTTTCTTGCAGTGATAGCATATGATTTGATTATGTATTGCCCTGTTGGTAGGGACCTGTTGTTTATGATTTTCATACTCCCTTCTTTTTTCATCATCAGCTTCTTTTGTAGAAGCAGGCATATTTTCTGACCTTAAAATTGAATTCGTCATCTCCATCTATTAGCAACTCAGTGTTACTTTCATCACCGATTGATTCATCGATTGCTTTTAGTGTCATTCCTCTTTTGTATGAGGATCCTCCATCTCATCTAAGCTTGGCTTCATAGATCATCAGGTTTCTTTTTGGCTAGTTGAGTGATATGGTATCGAGATCCTTTGCAGTTTCTAGAGCTATCACCTTTGGTCTCTATTCCTTTGGTAGTGATCTTAGAATCTTTGTTACGAGTTCATCATTGGGATATATCTTTCCCAAGTTTTTTGAGGATGTGATAATGTTGTTTAAGCGTCTGATCATTAGGATACATCTTTTCCAAGTTTTTTAAGGATGTGATAATGCTGTTGAAGCGTCCAAAGAATTCGTCTATGGTCTCTCCCTTTTCATGCCAATAGTTTCATATTGATGTACTAAAATACTTATTCTATGTTTCTTTACCTCTTTCGTTTCTTCAAAGGTGACTTGAAGTTTATCCCACATTTCCTTTATTATAGAGCAGTAGGATATCTTTTTATATTCTTTTGGAGATAGTGCACAAATTAGATGATGTTTTTTTTTGGCATTTAGCTGTGTATTTCTTCTGTCAGTTGATAGCAGGTTCCGATATGAAAAAGTTTTAATATTTTAAACCTTGATATTTCACAAGCACACGGGTCATTCATGTAGTACCTAAGGTGTTGATCCTACGAGTAGGCTTACTCAAATCCTAAAATCTAACACTGAACTCAATTCACAATAATTCAAAAAGAACAAAACTAAACAAGAAAATAATTCAATCACACAATTAATTTCGATAATCTAATTCAGAAATATAAACAAGATAGCAATTGCAACACCAAATCCAGAATCAACCTAGGAACTACCAATTGATAGAAAGGGGATTTTTATCCGACTTTAATGAAAACCTAATTGATTATGAAATTATTGGATTACTAGCTCTAGACAGTCCTAGGGTTGATTGCTCTCTCTCTTGTTATAATCATTAACCTTAATTATTAACCCTAATCAGATTATGAGAAATTGTAACCTCTCGATTTACAATTTATCCTAAACCTAAATTAGATCTTAAGTTGTCAAATAAGCTACCAGAAACCTATATAAGATCTCTCATTAGACAAATTTACCAGTTTGATTCAATTCTTGATCTATTAAATTACCTAATTCTCATTAGCCCAATTTAGTGATTTTCACTCTGTTCACCCTCTCAGTTTGTTATCAAATTATGAAGAGTAGAAATTAAATCACAAATAATCTAATAAAAACATGATAATTAAATTTCATTAATATCAAAGACAAAATTCCTGAAGGTGAGTTTAGACAAATCTCAACATTCAACAAACATATTCTCAATGGCTATCCTAATTCTACACATCAATAAAATTGAAAACAAAACTAGAAAATACGAGTGGAACAGATGATGGAGGTAGCAACAACAGAAAACTTCCTATTCTGGGAAGTACTTCGCGTAGGCTTCTTCTCCATGTCTCTCTTCCTTCGTTTCTTTCTCAATCTCTCAATAAAGCTCTCTAGGTTTCGAGATATGGCTAATGAAAAAACTTCTCTCTTCTATTCTTCATGTTCTTTAAATACCTTGGCAGCCCTAGGGTTTTTTTGGGGTCAAAAGGGTTCGAAAATTTCCTTGAAACTTGACTTTTTCTCATATTTATGCATCTACCTGATGCAGGCCACAATCGTGGCCCTGCATGCCGTGATCGTGCCAGCATCAAACCTTTCTATCATGATCGTAGCCTAAATGCCACGATTGTAGGTTGTGGCAGAGTCTTCTATCACAATCATGTCCCTTAAGCCACGATCATGGGCTGGCTTGCATGTTTCTATCACGATCGTAGCCTATTGTTCCACAATCGTGGGCTATGATTTCTGCCCGAAAGTCTCCCAAAATTCTTCGTTCTTCGACATTGACCCTGAAATACTAACAAACACATCAAGGTACCTCAAAAACATAATATTTAAGATCAGAGACTTATACTAACCCATAAAAACACTTAAACACATAAA